>WOXC01006499.1:0-70000 GCA_011680675.1 Gymnobelideus leadbeateri
TTGCATTTTTCTATTTATTTTGTTTCCTTTGCCTAGGCATATTGCCACTTAATTACTTGATTTGGGGGCTTGTTGCCACAGTAGGACACTGCCACCAGACAGGAGAGCTTTCATCCCGAACGTCAGGGTCTTCACAACTTCCAGAGGTTGGGTGGCCTCTGTAAAGCCTCCACCTGCTCTGGCAAATTGGATACCCACCCCAGACCTCCCCACCAGACCACAATCCAGATCCAAGCACGTTAAAGCAAGAGTGATTAACCCCCAGACTAATTGCTTGATCTCTCTACAGTTAGCAGACCAGGAGGTGGAGCTGACACTGAGGCTGCAAAATGGCCTCTGTGCCACGTTTCCTCAACCTCTTTTCACCCCCAGTAGAGGAAGCTGACACATTCCTCAAATACTGGTCCCAAAGTCCATAGGGCACTAACCTCTCACTTTGTCCTAAGCATGTCTGTGTTGATAATTCTGGAATTGCCACAGCTGCTGGTGTTCTGGGGTCCCTTCAGTCTGCTTCTGGCCCAGCTGCCCTAGGGCTAAAACCACAGCTCACACGGGCCTGGGTTAGGTTCCCAGAGCACTGTGTTGGTTCCCACTGCTCTGTGCTGCCTGATCTCAGAGCTCTGTGCTGGCCGAACCCTGCAGGGCTGCTGGGCTGTCCTCAGCAGGAGGTTAGCTTCTTTGTGTCGTTCTGTGGGTGCTGGGGCTCCAGAAGTTGTTCAGATTCCCCTTTTACATTGTTTGGAAGTGGTGTGGGGCAGAGCACCTTGGATGTGCTGTTTCTACTCTGCCATCTTGGCTCTGCCCCCCCCCCCCATTCTGTTTCTAAAATTATTACATTGTACAAAACCTTTGACCCAGCTGTACAACTACTAGAACTATATGTCAAGAGAAAAAAGAAAGAGGAAAATGACTTATATGTACAAAAGTATTATTGCTCTTTCATTGTGGCACAGAACTGGAGATTAAGAATGTGTTCATCTGCTGGGGAATAGTTATATATCATATGGTAATTGAATATCATGGAATATTTTTGTTCCATAATAAGTGATGAAAGAAACAGGTTAGGAAACACCTGGAAAGATCTGATGAAGAGTGAAGTGACCAGAACCAGGAGAATAATTCATGCAATAACAAAACTCTAAATGAAAAAGAAAATTGAAAGACCTGAGAAATATGGCCCCTGCAATGACCAAATACAGTTTGGGGGGATTGGTGATGAAGTATACTATCCACTTCTTGACAGAAAGTGATTTGACTCAAGATGCAGAAGGAGAAGACATTTTTGGACCTCAACAATGTGTGAATTCATCTTGCTTGACAAAGCATATTTTTTACAGGAACTTATTTTTGTATTTTTCATTTTTCCAGTAGGAGAGGGGATGAGAAGGGGAGAAAAGACAAGGGAAAGCAAGGGAAGGGAAGGGAAAGGAAAGGAAAAAAGAAAAGAAGACTATTGAAACTACCTTTTTTTAAAACAAACCAGAGGAAGGAACAGAAGGGATGACTGAAAAAATCACAGAGAAATGAGCAGGAAACTTGGAAAACTACAGATTAAAGTTATATCTTAAAAAGAAAAAAATCTGTAAATGACAGAAAGTCATGGATTTATGCACAATCATCTTTATCACCTTATACAGACTCTGTATAAGGAAATGACCTTTGTATTTGATGTTTTTTAGGTTCAGAATAAAAATGAAACATAAAAAATAAAGCTTGTCCAACTAGTTTCAGAGTTTGTGGAAGATGGTAAGTGGCTTCTGAAGGGAAATGATGGATCCAAATGTATGAAGAAAGTAAACAGTAAGTTTACTGGGTTGACCTATAAAAAATTAGATTCCCATCCAAATTCCCAACTTTTTAAAAAATCTTGAATCTATTCTCCAATATTATCTCGAATTAGCAATGTTTGCATGTCTTATGTCTATCCTCAGTGGAAACACTCATCCTTGGCCTATATTTCAGACAAGGAAGAACACTGAGCAAACGTAGGAAATAGGGTCCTTTGTGCCATTTCTACTGTCAAGTTAATCATTTGTGCATTTCATTAAGTCTTGATTAAAGCCACAAGTGCCGAGGATAATGTGCATACGCTTTAAAGAAATGGATTTCCATGAGGAGATTCGAATTTTAGTTTTCTGCACATCCTAGTAGGGATGTGGCCTCAGTCAGCCCTTCCTGGCCCTAACAGTTGTGGTGAGTCACAGTTTCTTGGAGCCACAGGTGAGAGTTGGGTGAAGAATGGACACCAAAGTTAGATGAGCAGCTCTGCAAAGGGTTTGGCATGCCCTCACACCAGAGGTGCTCTCATCTCTGAACACCATGGTGCAGAGAACACAGCCCATCTCAGGAGACAGAAGAAACCAGGATGAGAGTAATCAGCAGGCCTCCAGCCCATCAGTAAGTTAGAGGAATGTCTCCTCCAGCATCTGAAAACCTTCCTGGGCAGAATGGGCAGATGAAAACAACATGCTCCAGTAACTGAGAAGGCAGCCGAAGCAGGCGCCGTGAGCGCTGAGAGCTTGGCCGGACATCGAAGATGCCCAGAGCCATTGCCAGCCCTCCTGACTCTTGTGCTGGACTTTGATGACTCTGAAAGAGAGAACAAGGCTGACGCCTCTGTACAAGTCTGCTCTGCCTCACTGAAGGCCAACATGAGTGCGAGCCGGCACATCAGGCCATGACGACAGGAGCAGCGGCGGTGGTGAGCGCCAAGTGTCTTACTTTAGGAAGGAGTTCCTTTGCTTTCCCGTCTCTCGAGATGGCGGACAAAGAGCCCCCCAAGGAAAAGGAGGTCAGAAAGGAACAAAAAGGGAACAAGAAGGAAGACACGGCTGAAAGGGCCAGACAGCCTCGGAAGCATCGCAGTCGGAGCCCGGCCCGGCCCGAGGGATCGGCAGATGCTCCAGGTCTGCAGTGTCTTCCCGGAGAGCCACGCGCAAGTGGAATGCGCTGCCCGAAAACCCGGATTGAGAAGAAGAAAGACAAAGTGCCTGCCACCACTCAGAGCCTGTTGGTGATAAGAATGGAGGAACTCGAGGGGTAAAGATTTGCTAAATGCCTCGGCTGCCCTGCTGAGGATGTGCCTAGAAAGAGCCTGCGAAGTCACGGCCAAGAGCCCTTCAGCCAGCACGCGAGGAAGCTTCGGGCTGGCATCAAGCCCGGCACCGTTCTGATCATGCTCACCGGCCGCCACAGGGGCAAGCGCGGGGTTTTCCTGAAGCAGTGGCTTGTGGCTTGGTGACTGGACCTCTGACCATCAGCCATGTTCCTCTGAGAAGGACCCATCAGACATTTGTCATTGCCACCTCTACCCGGGCTAACCTTTCAGGTGTAGAAATTCCAAACCATCTTTCGATGCTTGCTTCAAGAAGAAGCCTAGACACCAAGAAGGAGAGATTTCTGACACAGAAAAAGAGAAACACGAGATTCCAGAGCAGCGCAAGGCTGACCAGAAAACAGGAGACCCTCCGATCCTGCCCCTCAGCTCCAGGGCCACCTGCGTTCTGGCTTTTCTCTCTCCAGTGGAGTTTATCCTCACACACTGGTGTTTTAAATGCCTTGCAGAGAACACTTGTTAAAATATTTGCAATAGTTAAAAAAAAGGAGTTACTTCTTCACAATCAGAATTTACTCTTGCTGCAGGTCCTAAGACAGTGTTTAAGTCTTTAGATATCCCATGTATAAAATCCAAGTATACACACACACACACACACACACACACACACACACACACACACACACACACACACACAGATGAACCCTTTAATAAGAAAGTTTTGAAAACTGGCTCCCCAGACCTGTTATTTTCCCTAAAGTATTCAATAGGTCACCTCCTCTTCACAGATGGAGGAGGCCTAATGGGTATCAGAGGAGCAGAAGACGAGTCCCTCAGAAGAGCAGCTCCTCTGAAAACATCTGCTAACTAGAGCTTCTGAACCAGGGCCTGCATCTGTTTGGAATATTGGCAAAGTACTGTGACAGTCTCCATGGAGACAGTGCCCAAAGTGGAACCACATTCTGGCTGCTGTAAGGGGCTGCCATGCTGTCCTCCTGCCTGCTAATGGTCATGCCGGAGCCAGGCAGGTGCAGCTGTCTGTCTTCCTCCATTCAAGACACATCATCTTTGCTCTTAGAAATAGCCCTGCCAGCAGTCTGACTGTGTGCTCCTCGCTGGGGGAGCCCGAGAGCTCATGACTCAGGCTGAGGTACACCAGTCAGCTGAGCCCTGGGGAAGGGAACATCTTGGGGGGAAATGTCATCTGTTGCTTGGGGCACCATGGCCATGGGAGGAGGGGCAGGGAGGCTGATGAATGAGCAATTCAGCCAAGCCCCTAGCAGCCAGAGGGGCCCTGGCTGGTCCCTCCAGATCAAAAAAAGTGAAGCCCAAATCAAAGCAGTGAGCACCCAGGTCAGGTCAGCACCAAGGAAGCGTCTGTCTCTTCAAGTAGGCCCCAATGCTTTGGCATGGTGAAGGAGGTCATCGTTCTCCCCCAGCCCCACCCAGGCCCTATTCCCCCATCCAAGTCTCATCATGACTCTGTCCTCAGACTCCTAGAGTCTTTGCAATGAGAAGCATTGCCTTGGTTGTCTCTCAGGAAACTTTATGAAAAGAAAGGAACTTGGAAAGCTGAGTGCAATGAACAATCAAGGCATCACTGGGCAGAGAATGGAGAGGGAGATAGAAAGAGGAGGAAAGAAGGAAAGGAAGGAAAGAAGGAAGGGAGGGAGGGAGGAAGGAAAGAAAGAAGGAAGAAAAGAAGGAAGGGAGGCAGGAAGGAAGGGAGGGAGGGAGGGAGGGAAGGAGGGAGGAAGGAAGGGAGGGAGGAAGGGAGGAAGAAAGGAAAGAAGGAAGGGAGGAAGGAAGGGAGGGAGGGAGGGAGGAAGGAAGGAAGGAAGGAAGGAAAGAAGGGAGGAAGGAAGGAAAGAAAGAAGGGAGTAGGGAGAGCCTTTTTGCAAGGAGAACAACTAGAAGACATTGGAACAGTCCCCATATAAGGCCCAGCTGATTCCTGATGTACACAGTGTCTGTGTGAGGAGAGAGAATGGAACCTCTAATTCCAATTGTGAAGGTAGTGGTCGTAATGACAAGACTGAGCCACAGAGTGGCAATGTGGAGTGAGCGAATGTGAGAAGTCGAGGAGTACAGTGAGGGTCTGAGCTTGGGAGGCCAGGAAGGTTGAGATGCTCTACACAATAGCAGGGAAGAGGAAAGAAGAGGGTTTGGGGGAAGAAGAGTTTGGTTTGGACTCTGTTGAGTTCAAGATGTCTGAGGAACATCCAGTTGGAGATTCTGAAGAAGTGCTTGGTGCTCTGGGCCTGGAGGTAAAAGGAAAGTCTAGGGCTGGACACTTAGACCAGGAATCAGGTACAGAGAGGTTAGAGTTGAGCCCATGAGAGCTGATGAAATCACCAAATGACAGATTAGAAAGGGAAGAGGCTCCAGGGCAAAGCAATGGTCAAAAGCCACTGTAAAGGTCATGAGATGGAAGACCGGCCTACAAAGGAAGCTGAAAATGAGACTCAGACACAGGGATTACTAGGAGAGAGGGCACACACACACATGCACACACAGAGTCACACACGTGTGCACAATCACACACACACACACGTGGACAAAAGAACCCTAGAAAGGTGAGACTATTCAGGAGGAGGGGGCAAATGATGCTGTCACAATTTGCAGAGCCTTTAAAAAGGCTTGTTATCAAAGGCGGCCCCGACCCACAGCAGCTAGAGGGACATCGGGAGAGTGAACCACCACCAGCTGTGGCAGTTCCCAGGATTATCAACCCATAAATGCCGAAGACAAAGTGAGATGTCAATGGACTTTGGGAACAGGGAGTCCAGGAGTATGGTCTGGCCTTTGCCCACTAGGCAAGAAATGGCTGAGGCACGGTTGCCACAGCCCCATAACTGCTTCAGTGCTCCTGGTCTGCAGGTGGCAGGAGGACCAAGTAAGCAGTCTGAGGGGTAATAGTTCTTGCTTTAATATGCTTGGATCTGGATCCCCAGCCTGGGTGGAGATCCTGGGGGGCATGACCAGTGAGCCAGAGTGTATGGAGGATTCAGAGAGAGCACCCAACTAATAGCTCTGGAAGATGAGAAAACCCCAGTTATTTGGGACAAAGTTCTCCTCTCTGAAAGCAGAGTTCTGCTGTGGCAAAAAGCTCAGGAGTCAAGTGGCTTAGTGGCAACATGAGCAAGTCAGGGAAACAGGGCAAGCACAGCAGTCCCACCCTGGATTTGTATTTTAGGGACAAAAAAAAAAAGGCATGGAGCAGTAGGAAGACAACAAAGTCAGAACTCCTGCACCAAAAGCTTCTAAGAAAAATATGAATTGGTTACAGGTCATAGAGGAGCTTAAGAAGGATTTTGAAAACCAAATAAGAGAAGTGGAGGAAAAGTTGGGAACAGAAGTGAGAAGGATGCAAGAAAATCATGAAAAGAGAGTCAACAACCTGACTGAAGAAAATAACATCGTAAAAAATAGACTAACTCAAATGGCAAAAGAGGCCAAAAAAACTAATGAGGAGAAAAATGCCTTAAAAAGCTGACTTTATGAGAAATCAAGATACTATTTTTTTTTCAAATGCTTTATTAACTTCTGGTTAACATCAATCATTTCCACCAGATTCTGAGTTGCAAATTTTCTCCCCTTTTTTCCCCTACCCACCACCCCAAAATAGCAGTCCCTCAGGACCCTCCTCCAATCTGCTCTCTCCCATATCTTCCCCCATATCCCCTTCGACTTTTCCAGTAGGGCATGATGGATCTCTATTCCCCAGTGCCTATATATCTTATTTGCCAGTTACATGTAAAATAGAATTAACAATAGTATGTGTGTGTGTATATATATATATATATATATATATATAGGAGGGCAATTGGGGTTAAGTGACTTGCCCAAGGTCACATGGCTGGTTTTTGTGTTTAAGTGTCTGAGGTCTTATTTGAACTCACCTCCTCCTGACTCCAGGGCCAGTGTACCACTGTACCACCTAACCGCCCCTACAATAGTATATATTTAGACATTTGGTTTTAAAACTTTGAATTCCAAGAGAGAAGAAGCCCCAGCCTACAGACTTACCAAGGACAAATCGCAGTCATCTTACCTTTATCTCACGAGGGGACAGGAGGAATCATTGGAGCCAGGTAGGAGAGCTGGGCCCCCAGTGGACACAGCAGCTTCTCCTGCAGCATTTGGCCCCCAGCCTAGAAGTTTAGAAACTGCCTGCCTGTATAATACAGGGGCTAGAATGGCAAAGTAAATTCTAGTTGCTCTGATCCTCCCATCCCTCCTTCATGAAGTAGAAAACCCAAAGATAAGTCTCCCACCCAGATTGAAATCCCAAGTGAATGGAAATAGCCTCAGGCTTGGGAGTCTCCAAGAAGGGGTATAACTGAGACAGCCAGGAGTCTGAAAAGAAGAGAGGGAAGGGTCCCAACAAGCCCCATCTCACCTCACCAACAAAAGCCTACTTATAGCCCAGGAGTATAGAGGCAGAAATCTGAAGTGGTCAGATTCACCCCACAGACTACTCAGTGGCAGTCTACCTTCCTCTTTGACATTCCTGCCTTAGCCACAAACTAAATACCCAGAGGCTACAGCATTCAAAGTCAACAACCAGGCCCTTAGCTCATAGCCTGAGAAATTAAGAATTAGTAAATCACAATGGGAAGGAAGGGAGCTGAGAAGGAGAAGGGGAAGGCAAGAAAATTGATCCAAGCTTACTTTGGTCAAGAACAACCAAATACACAGGATAATATGAACTCTCTACCCACACCTGAGACCACAGAAGGAAATATGAACTGGTCTCAAGCCCAAATAGCATTCTTGGAGGAACTTAAGAAAGACTTTTAAGACCAAATCAGGGAGGCAGTGACCAACTTGGAAAAAAGTCTCAGTGAAGTAATTGGAGAAAATATCTCCCTAAAAAAGGACCTTCAAAAACTAACTGAAGACTATAATTCCCTAAAAATTAGATTCAATCAAATTGAAACTCAGAACTCTATGATGCACCAAGAGTCAATCAAACAAAACAAGACAATTGAAAAATTGGAAGAAAATGTAAAATATCTCACTGGAAAAACAACTGACCCAGAGAACAGATCCAGGAGAGATAATTTAAGAATTATTGGTCTACCAGAAAGCCATGATGAAAAAAGCAGCCTAGACAACATCCTCCAAGAGATTGTCAAATAAAACTGTCCTGAGGTCCTGGAATCAGAAGATAAAATAGTTATCGAAAGAATTCACCAGACTCCTCCTGAAAGAGATCCCAAATTGAAAACTCCAAGAAATATAGTAGCCAAATTCCAGAATTACAAGATTAAGGAAAAAAATCTGTAAGCAGCCAAAAAGAAACAAATATCGAGGAACTACAGTTAGGATCACACAGGACCTAGCAGCTTCTACATTAAAAGAGGGAGGGACTGGAATTCGATATTTAATAGAGCAAGAGAGCTAAGACTACAACCAAGGATTAACTACCCAGCAAAACTGAGCATAATCTTTCCAGGCAAGGAGATGGTCATTTAATGAAATAAGGGACTTCCAGACTTTCCTGATGAAAAAGCCAGAGCTCAATGGAAAATTTGATCTCCAATTATAAGACTTAAGAAAGACATAAAAAGGTAAACAAGGAAAATACAAACACACACATAAACACATGCTCATTACTTGGGATGCAACAAGAGCAAAATGTTCACATCCCTATATGAGGAGCTGATTACTGTCAATATCGAAATTTTTATGATTATCATGACCTTCAAAAGGGTTATACTTAGATAGAGGGTGTGGGTATGAATGCACTAACTTGAAGACTTAAAAAATACCTATTAAGGGGATCAAAGGGACTGTAATGGGAAAAAGGAAAGGATGAGATAGGAAAAGGTAAAATATGCCATGTGAAGAGGCATTAAAACACATTATAGTAGAAGGGAAAGAAAGAGGGAGAGGAACATCATTTAAACACTATTCTCACTGGTTCTGGTTCAAAGACTGATCAACTTAATCAGCGAAGTTTAAGATTCTAATGTGAATAGACACATAAATTCATTAAATAGAGGAAAAGGAGGGAGGGAGAGGAGCACTGTTTGAAATTTACTCTCATTGGTTTGGAGTCAAATCTCCCCCTTTCTGAACTTGATAAATCTAACCTCAAAACAAACAAGAAAGAAGTTAAGGAGGTGAATAGAATTTTGGAGAGACTAGATATGATAGATCTCTGGAGAAAACTGAATGGGGATAAAAAGGAATTTACTTTCTTCTCAGCAGTGCATGGTACATACTCAAAAATAGACCATGTACTAGGGCATAAAAACCTCACAATTCAGGGGGGTGGAGCCAAGATGGCAGAGTAGAAACAGCTCATCCAAGCCACTCTGCCCCCAGATACCCCCCAAACTATGTAAAAGGGGACTCTGAACAACTTCTAGAGCCCCAGCACCCACAGAACGACACAGAGAAGCTAACCTCCCGCTGAGGACAGCCCAGCAGCCCTGCAGGAAGGACCAGCGCAGCACTCTGGGAGCCGGCAGCGCACAAGGCACAGAGTGCAAGAAGTGGAGCAGAGCTGAGCCCAGGTCTGCGTGAGCCGAGGTTTTAGCCCCAGGGCGGCAGGGCAGCAGCTGGCTGGAGGGACCCCAGAACACCAGAAGCCATGGAGACTCCAGAATTGTCAACATAGACATGCCTAGGACAAAGTAAGAGGTTAGTGTTCTATGGACTTTGGGACCTGTATTTGGGGGAATGTGTTGGCTCCCTCCCCTGGGGGCTAGAAGCCACTGAGGAGACACGCCATTTTGTAGTTTTCAGAGGCAGCTCCAGCTCCTGGACTGCAATTAATTGTAGGGAGATCCAGCGATCAGTCTTGGGGAGGGTAATCGATCTTGCTTTAACCTCCCTGGATCTGGATTGTGATCTAGGGTGGAAGTTGTGGGTGGGTTTACAGCTTGCCAGAAACGGAAGTTGCTCCCCACACGTTCGGGACGAAAATTCCTCTATCTGGCCTTAAAGCCATAGTGTGGCAACAAGCCCAAAAGTCAAGCAATTAAGTGGCAACATGCCAAGGCAAAGGAAACAGAAAAATGCAACCCTAGACTCCTATTTTGGGGGCATAGAGCGGGAAAAGGACTGTGAGGTCAGAAGTCCTGCTCCAAAAGCCCCAGGGGAAAACATGAGCGGGTTGCAGGCCATAGAGGACCTTAAGAAGGACTTTAAAAATCAAATAAGAGAAGTGGAGGAAAAATTGGAAAGAGAAATGAGAAGGATGCAGGAAAAGTATTAAATGAGGGTCAACAGCCTGACTGAGGAAAACAACACCTTAAAAAATAGACTGACTCAAATGGCAAAAGAGGCCCAAAAGGGCAATGAGGAGAAGAATGCCTTAAAAAGTCGAATTTGCCAGATGGAAAAAGAATCTCAAAAGTTCACTGAGGAGATTCATTCCTTCAGAGTTAGACTGGAGCAAATGGAAGCTAATGACTTTATGAGAAATCAAGATGCTGTTAAGCAGATCCAAACAAATGAAAGAATAGAAGGCAATGTGAAATATCTCATGGGAGAAACCACTGACCTGGAAAATAGTCCAGGAGAGACAATTTAAAAATTATTGGACTACCTAAAAGCCATGATCAAAGAAAAAACCTAGAAATCACCCTTCAAGAAATTCTCAAGGAAAATTGCCCTGATATTTTAGACCCAGAGGGCAAAATAGAGGTTGAAAGAATCCACCAATCACCTCCTGAAAAAGATCCCAAAAAGAAAACTCCCAGGAACATAATAGCCAGGTTCCAGAATCCCCAGATCAAGGAGAAAATACTACAAGCAGCCAGGAAGAAACAATTTCAATATTGTGGAAACACAATCAGAATAGCCTAGGACCTGGCAGCTTCTACACTGAGGGATTGAAGGGCATGGAATATGATATTCCAGAGGGCAAAAGAACTGAGAATGAGCCCAAGGGTCACCTACCCAGCAAAACTGAGTATTTTGTTTCAGGGGGAAATATGGTCATTCAGTGGAATAGAGGACTTTCAAGCATTCTTGAGGAAAAAAACAGAGTTGAATAGAAAATTTGACATTCAGACACAAGAAGCAAGAGATACCTGAGAAGGTAAACAGAGAAAAGAAATCAAAAGGAACTTATCAAAGTTGAACTATTTACATTCCTACATGGAAAAACAATAACTGTGACTGATGAAATCTTCCTCATTATGAAAATAATTGAACAAGAGTACATGGGCATATGAATACATATGTGAATGTGTGTATATATGTTTACAGGTATTCATGGATAGGGGGCACAGGTTGAATTTGGTGGGAAGGGATGATACTTAAGGGGTGAAGTTAAGAGGTGAGAGAAGAAAGTGGCAAGAGGAGATGGGGAGAGACAGGGTAGGGTAAACTATCTCATGTAGAAGAGGCAAGGGGAAGTAGTCGCAGGAGAGGGGAAGAACAGGAAGGCAAAAAGGCAAAACCATATTCTCATTGAATTTGGCTCATGGAGAGAATCACATACATACTAAATGGGATGTCTCACCCTGCAGGAGAGTAGGGAGAAGGGGGATGAGAGGGGGGATGATGGAGGGGAGGGTTTTCTGGGGGGAGGGGAGGTTGGAAGTACCCACTTTCAAAGAGGGACAGTATCAATGTAGGGAATAGACCAGGTGAGGGGTGGGATGGGTGGGAGGGAAATATAAGTAGTCTTTTACAATATATCTACTATGGTAATATTTTGCATAACTATACATGTACAACACATACTGAATTACTTATCTTCCCAGAGGGAGTGGGTGGCAAGGGAGGAAGGGAATGGATCTGAAATTCGAAGTTTTAAAATTAAATTCTTCAAATATATATAAATAGTATTATTAATACTATTTTGTGTAGGGAGCCAAAGAGGCCTGTCCCAGGACTCTGATAATTTCCCTGATATCAGTGGACCTGCATGTCAAAGATCTCTTTGAGATGCGACTTTTCACTAAGTCTGCTCCGGAGTTCTTTTGATATAGGTTGCATTTAAAAGGATGTTGTTGGAGTTCCTGAGATCAACAGGATTCTGTCTCAGGATATATCTGATTCCGCACTCTGGTATCTTTGAGCATCCAGCTCTAAACATGATGTCTTTTGAGGATTGTGCTTCAGCTTTGAAGTTTGTTCTCAATTGTATCTGTTTATGACTGTGGCTGCATTAAGAAGTACCAGAGACCTAGATCTAAGGCTCTGCCCCAGAACTTTAGTTGTCCAAAACATTTGCAGGAAGTCAGTTCCTATGCAGATGTTCTTGATGATGCAGCTTTGGCCATTAGGCTTTGAGGCCAGCTCTCAAGAGCATCCTTTGAGGTGTAACTGACTGCATGTGATAGGAGATAACTGACTTTTCCTAAGACTTTCTGGCACCCAGGGATCAAAAGGCCTTACTGCCATGCTACTTCCAGGATACAACAGACTAAGATAGTGATTTCTCTTCCTTTCTGTCCTTTGTCTCTTTGCTCTATAAAAACCTTTCCCTGAGTTTCAATAAATGGAGTTCATAATTCTTCTTTGAACTACCCACATGGCCTGGTCATTTCTTATTCACATCTCCGGATCATGCTAAGTGCTGGACACTGAGCAGCCCATGGCAATTTTGCATGTAATTGAGAGATAAGATGTGCAGGCATTGGGGCGCAGAGATTCACCTTGCCCTAATGGTAAAGTCGAAGCGGGTATGGGAGAAGATATGGGAGAGAGCAGATTGGATGAGGGGATATTATGTGGGACTGCTATTCTGGGGTGGTGATTAGGGGAAAAATGGATATAAATTTGTAACTCAAAATCTGGTGGAAATGAATGATGTAAACCAGAAGTTAATAAAGCATTTGTTTAAAAAAAAGAAAAGAAAAGAAAGAAAAAGAACAAAACAAGTTGTGGTATATAATTGTAATGGGATATTATGGTGCTATAAAATAAATGACAAGCAAGATAATTTCAGAAAAACCTGGAAAGACTTACATGAACTGATGCAGAGTGAAGTGAGCAGAACCAGAAAAACAGTGTATACATTAACAGCAATATTGTATGATGATCAATCATGAATGATTTAGCTAATCTCAACAGTACAATGATCTAAGACAATTCTGCAAGATTTTTGATGAAAAATGCTATCCACCTCAAGAGAAAAAACTGACAGTCTGAATGCAGACTGAAACATAGTATCTTTTCACTCCCTTCTTCCTTCCTTCCCTTCCTTCCTCCCTCCCTCCCTACCTCACTCTCTCCCTTCCCTCCTTCCTTCCTTCCTTCCTTCCTTCCTTCCTTCCTTCCTTCCTTCCTTCCTTCCTCCCTTCCTTCCTTCCTTCCTTTTTTCTTTCTTTCTCTCTCTCTTTCTTTCTTTCCTTCTTTCTTGTTCAAACCTTATATACAAAATGACTAATATGTCAATGTTTTACATTGTTATATGCATATAACCTATTTCAGATTGCTTACTATCTTAGAGAGGGGTAAGGAGAGGGGAGGGGAGGAAGGGATAAAATCTGGAACATAATTTTTTAATGTTAAAATTTGTTTTTACACATAATTAAGGGTAAACAAAATTTCATAAAAATTCAAAAACAAGAAATCCTAGCTATACACAAAACTGGGGTGAAATTTTTGCTACAGTTATTACTAACAAAGGCCTCATTTATCAATATATACAGAAGTGAGTCAAATTTATAAAAATATAAGTCATTCCCTAATTGATAAATGGTCAAAGGTATGAACAAACAGTTTTGGACAAAGAAATCAGAGCTATATGTGGTCATATGAAAAAAATTCTCTAAGCCATTATTGATCAAAGAAATGAAAATTAACAACAACCCTGAGGTATCATCTCATACCTATCATATTGGCTAATATGTCAAAAAATGAAAATGAAAAATATTGAAAGGGTTATGGGAAAACTGGGACACTAATGCGCTGGGAGTTGTAAACTGACCCAACCATTTTGGATAGCAATTTGGAACTATACCTAAAGGGCTATAAAACTATATGTGCCCTTTGATAGCACTACTAGATCTTTATCCCAAAGAAATAAAAAAGGGGGGGGCAGGGAAAGACTTATTTGTACAAGAATAATCATGGCAGCTCTCTTTGTGGCGGCTAAGAATTGGAAACTGAGGGAATGCCCATCAGTTGGGGAATGGATAACCCAGCCATGGTATATGATTGTGATGGAATTTTGTTTTGCTATAAAAAGGCAAGTGGGATGATTTCAGGAAAACCTGGACTTACATCAACTAGTGCAAAGTGAAGTGAGCAGAACCAGGAGACCATTGTACATAGTGACTCCAATATTGTACAAGGAAGAACTGTGAATAATTTGGCTATTCTCAGCAATACAATGATCCAAGACAATCTCAAAGGACTCATGATCAAGTATGTTATCCACCCCCAGAAAAAGAACTGATATGTTCTGAATACATACTGAAGCATGCTGTTTTCACTTTCTTTCCTTTCTCCCCTCCTTTCTCCCTTCCTTCCTTCCTTCCTTCCTTCCTTCCTTCCTTCCTTCCTTCCTTCCTTCCTTCCTTCCTTCCTTCCTTCTTTCCTTCCTGTCTTCCTTCCTTCCTCCCTTCGTTTGAGTCTTCTTGTACAAAATGACTAATATGGAAATGTTTTACATCATTGTACATGTATAATATATATTTGACTGCTGACCCTCACAAAGAGGGGGATAGAATGTGAAATTCAAAACTTTTAGAAAAAATCCAAGTATCAAAAAATTGTTTTAACATGTAATTGGGGGAAAATTTTATTTTTAAAATGAAATGCTAGCTATATCAATAAGAGAAAAGAAGAAATGGAGGGAATTAAAATAGGCAATGAGAAAACAAAACTATCTCTCTGTAGATGATTTGATGATATATTTGGAAAATCACAGAGAATAAAAAAAATCTAGTTGAAATAATTAACAATTTTAGCAAAATTGCAGTTTGTAAAATAAACCCACATAAATCATCACCATATCTATGTTATCAACAAATCCCAGCAAGAGGAGCTAGAAATAGAAATTACATTTCAAATCACTGCTGTTAATATAAAATATTTAGGAATCTACCTGCAAAAGACAAACACAGGAACTATGTGAACACAAATACAGAGCACTTTGCACACAAATAAAATTAGATCTAACCAAATGAGGAAAATATTAATTGCTCCTGAGTAGGTCAAGCTAATATAATAAAAATGGCAGTTCTACCTAAATTAATTCACTCATTCAATCAAACTACCAAAAATTTACAGAGCCAGAAAAAAATGATAACAAAATTCATCTGGAGGATAAAAAAAACGTGAAGAATATAAAGTGAAGGAAGGGAGTGAGAATGTGAAGGAAAATGATTTAACCTTACCAGATCTCAAATTGTAATCATCAAAACAACTTGGAACAGGCTAAGACATAGAATGGCAGATCAGTGAAATAGACTAGGTACACAACACATAGTAGTAAATGACCATAGTAATCTATTGTTTGATAAACTCAAAGTTCCAAGATTTGGAGACAAAAACTCACTATTTGACATAACTGTTGGGGAAACTGAAAAGCAGGTTGACAGAAACTAAGTATACATTAACATCTCATATCATATACCAAGGTAAGGTCAAAATGGGTATACAATTTATACATAAAGGGTGATACCATAAGGAAATTAGGGGAGCATGGAATAGTTAACCTGTCAGATATGTGGAGAAAGAAAGAATTTATGACTAAACAAGATAAAGAAAATTATAAGAGATAAAATAGATAATTTTGATCACATGAATTTTTTTTTTGCACAAACAAAACCAATGCAGCCAAGATTAAGAGAGCAGAAAACTAGGGGAATTTTTTTTTACATGAAGTTTCTCTAATAAAGCCCCAATTTCTAAAATGTATAAAGAATTTAGTTAAATTTATAAGTATACAAGTCATTCCCCATTTGATAAATAGTCAAGAGGAACAGGCAGTTTTCAGATGAAAAAATCAAAGTTATCTATAGTAACATGAAAAAATTCTCTAAATCATTATTAATTAGAGAAATGTGCATTAAAACAACTTTGAAGTACCATCTCATACCTAGCAGAATGGATAACATGACAAAAAAAGTAAAATGCCAAATGTTGGAGGAGATTGGGAAAACTGGGACATTAATGCATTGTTGACAGAGTTGTGAACTGATTCAATCATTCTAGAGAACAATTTGGAACTATGCCCAAAGGGTTGTAAAACTTTGCATACCCTTTTATGCAGCAATATCACTACTAACTTTTGTATCCCAAGTAAATAAAAGAGAAAGAAAAATACCTATATGTGCAAAAATATTTATAGCAGCTCTTTTTTTGTGGTGTCAAAGATTTGGAAATTGAGGGGATGCCCATCAATTGAGTAATGGCTGAACAAGTTGTGGGATATGAGTGTGATGTAATACTATTGTGCTGTCAGAAACAATGAGCCATGATGTTAACAGAAAAACCTGGAAAGATCTACATGAACTAATGCAAAGTGAAGTGAGGAGAACCAGGAGAACATTTGTATACAGTAATAGCAATTTGGAAGATGTTCAGCTATGAATGGCTTAGATATTTTCAACAATACAATGATCTAAGACAATTCTGAAGGACTCGTGGTGAAAGATGTTATTCACTTCCTGAGCAAGAACTGAGGGAGTCTGAATGTAGATCAAAGCATACTTTTTTAACCTTTTCTATGTTTTCCTTTTTTGTCTGTTTTCTTTCACAACATGACTAATATAGAAATATATATTTGCATGACTGCACACTATAATGTATATAAAATTACTTGGGAGTTCCAGTCAAAAATATCATACCCAGCAAAGCTAAGCATAATCCTAAATGGGAAAAATGATCATTTAATGAATCTGTCAGACTTTCAGGATTTTGTTTTTTTTAAAAAATACAGCAAACAACCTGAACTTAATAGAAGATTTGCCATACAAGAGACATGATAAATATAAGGTACATACCAAGGACTAATTACAAGGAACTCAATAATAAGGACAAACTGTTTACCTCAGAGAAACAGAGGATGAATAAGTAAAATTTATGTCTAAGATTGCTACTAGTAATCAGGTAGTTCATAAGAAAGATTAGGGTATATCTGAGTCTGATATAACTTTAAAAAGTAAAACCATTTAGGAACCTCTAAAAAGAATAATTATCTTATACAAATGAAGTATGAGAGGAAGAATCAACAGAGAGGAATTAGATGGGGAGGAGGGCTGGTAGTTCTTGGAAGCCTACTTTCATCTGGAATGGGTTCAAAAAGGAACAATACATGTCTATCTAGAAGAGTATCAAAGTCTTCTAAATTCAGAAAAAATAAGACTATAAGGGGATAGAGAGAAGGTAGAGGAGAAGGGAGGGATCTCTAAAGGGGAGGGTGAGGAAATAGGTTAAAGGGAAGTAGAGAAGGGGGTTTAGGTTTGAGAGAATAGGAGGATAAGGGAGGCATTCTTGGAGGGGAGGTAGGTTAAGTATAGAAGGCAAATGTAGCAAGTAGCCATAAAGTAGAGGCATCAGGAGTGATGGGGAATAAGCGATACACGCAAACATGAAAGAGTAGAGTTTATTAGAGAAAAAGGAGCAAAGGCAGTGATCATGGTCTTGGACAAAGCCAAGGCAAAAATAGATTTAATCAAAAGAGAAAAATAGAGAAATTACACTGTGTCGGCCATAGTTATCAACGCTGTTTTGGACTATTTAAAACTAGACAGTATAAGGTGGGAATGTTGCTGTGGTGTAGGAGATGATGAGTTGTTGGACTTGGGAAAATATGGAAAGACATGGACAGTTCTCCATCCTCAGAGAAACAGGATAAATAAGCATGGTACGGTCTTACATAGATGCCTAAGAATGTCTGTGTCTACATTTGACTATGATTATCGATATCTAAGTATATGCATGTGTCAATGTATGCATGTAAAGATGTATATAAAATATATATGCATATCTGTATGTCTTTTGTGTATGTGTATATAGACATACACACACTTAATTTTAGCCTTCTGGGGGGTGGGGAGGAAGGGGGGGAAAGAACAAAGTAGAAAGTTTTTTCTATTATTTTTATTGTTTTAGTTTCAATATTTGTTTCTTTTTTCTTTTCTTATCTTGTATTTAAGCTTAAAATTTAAAAATTACAAATAATAAAAAAATTGTTTGCCTTCTCAATGAGGGGTGAGGGGGTAAGGGGTGTGGGAGATAGTGGGTAACAGACAGTAAGAGCCATGCTTTTCTACTGTCCCTCCTGGATGATTTTAAATGACTTTATTTCCACCAAAATGGTTCTTCCTTCCATTCTCAAGTACTTTCTTGAGGGGGACTAGAGACACTTAATGTCCCTATTTTAGGGGAGAAGAGAGAGATGGCATTATGTTGTGCTATTCCAGGCAGATGCTCCTTCTATTTCTTAGATGGAGATACTTGGGTGCTCACTCATGGCCTTCTGAGTCACGGCCCTGGGGGAGGAGAGGGGCATAGCTGCCTTCCCTGACAGAAGCATCACCACTGAGAGGAGATGGCCAAGTTGTGAAACACTGGCAAGCCTACCTTTTCTGCACCCCCTCTGCTGCCAGGGTCCTCTGGGTCACCCCCACTCCCCTCCCTCTGCTCCTATGAGTATGCAAGAACATGTAGGAACCAGGTGATCATTAAGAGACCTCAAGGTTCAAGTCTCCTGACTTGGCATTTTTTGCCCTCTCCAAGCAGGGACACTAATACTCACACCAGGGCTTAGCCGTAATTGAATTTGGAGTTCATATTCAGAATGTATCATGACCTGAATATTATATTGGTTCTGAACTGTGAATGACAGAGAGGATCCATTTTTAAAAGAGCACCTCAGCCTCACACTGGGGAAGACCAATTAATTTCAACTAATCAATGCTGTATCTTCTTCTTCCACAAAAGCCTAGGAGGGTGGGCTGCATTAACAGAAAGCTTTAAGTCTATCCCTTGGGGTAAAGAGACTGATCATCTATTCCAGGGGAGCCCAAGTATCACAATAGCCTTTGAACCTGGAAGCAGGGGACAGTCCTGTGGCTCACTTTTCCAACACCCTGCCTAGAGCCCGCTGAGGTGACAGAGGGAGGTAGCACTTCCTGATCCAGTCATGAGCCCAGAGCAAGATTGGAGGGTGCCTGACTGGGCCTTTGTGTGCTCCTGTTTTGGTTCAGAAGTTTAAAATGGTCATCCCCTACATGCCACAGGCTTCTCCTTCACATCAAATACTCTTGTGAGGAAGTGGGGGGAAGATATGTGGATGGCCACAGAAAAAGAGAGAGCCTGGAGAGATTGAGAATGGATGGGGGAGAAGCCTGGCCACCAGACTGAAGTGTCCTGTTGGCCCTTGGACCAGAGGAAGGGAAGATGGCTCACAAGAGACACTGGCACGAACGACTTGACTTCATCCCCTGTTTGTGACCCCAGCAGTCCTGCTCACAGTAGGTGCCAGTGCCTCAGCATCTCTGTGGTACAGTGGATGGCACCCTAGGCTGGGAATGAAAGGGACCTGAATTCCGTCTTGACCTCATGCCTTGTGATTTTGGGAGTTACTTGGCCCATATCAGTTTGTCAGTCAAACACCTGTATTAAGTACCTACTATGCGCCAGCCATTGTGTTAAATGCTGGAGATACTGACAAAGGTAAAAGTGCATTCCCATCTCATGGAGCTCCCAGGCTGAGGGGGGAGACCACAGGAAAACACCATGAACAAAGAAGACAGAGGCAGAATAAGCTAGGACCTCAGAGGGAAGGCACCGAGATTCAGGAGGGCTGTGAAAGGCTCCTGGTAGAAGGGAAGGAGTTTAGGAGGCTTAGCAGAAAGTGGCTGGAAAGCCCCTTGAGACTGATGGAAGCACCTGAAGAGCCCTAGAGCAGGGCAATGTGCTCCAGGTTCTGCACACTCTTCCCTGAGTCACGTGGGCTGCAGTCTGGCCAGGTGCTACTGGGATCTCTCCCTGGTCCTGAGAAGTGCCCAGGGCCTTTTACAAGCTCCCCCTTGAGCTCCAACGCCAGGAAGTGAATAGTGATACAGCTTTCAGAGAAAGGGAAGAAAAAACTTCAGGAACCACAGATTTTAGGTGAATGAAAGGGACCCTCACCAGAGCCCCTGTTGGAGAGAATGGCCTTGGGCTCAGAGCCAAGATCCAGGGCCCTGAGGGCAGAGATATAGGGTGCATTGAGGTGCCTGGCCCAGAACCCCCAGACTTTGGCCAGGCTCCTTGTTTGAGACAATTTGGTGGCCCACCTCAGCACCCCCTCCAACAAACACATACATCTACACATCTACATGCATACACACGTGCACACACATCCATTTGTGCACATTGATACACATACAAACACATATATAGCTATACACATGCACAAGGGTAGCTACACATGCATGTGTGCAAACATACTACATGTATACGCGCATTTACACACACATACCTAGATGTCTACTGTATACACAATACATACCTATGCATGTGTGTAAACATATACTCTCACACACATATATATCATATATATCTCTGTATCTACAGACACACATTTCCTGACCCCGGCCCATAAAGTGATGCAGGGGTTGCCATGGTAACAGTGAGTGCTTTTAAGCCTGATGCTGGTGCTGACGCTGATGCTCTGAGGCCAGCTCCATGTAATGAGGACAGGGATGAATGGAGGCACAGGAGGATTCTTTCTCCTTCCTTCCCTCCCTTGCCAAAAGGGATGAATATTCATGCTTTATTTTGCTATTCATTCGGTGGGAACAGGTTGTCCTTAATGTCTCCCCCTCTTCCCACTCCAGGAGAAGGGGACTGCCTGTCCCACACACAATGAATCAAGGAGGAAGGATTCTTTAATGTCTGGTTGAGGGAAATAAGAAAATAGCTGCACCCCCTTTCCTTGGCATTGAAGGTCTCATTAAGTAATGAAACTCCTTGTGAGTCATATCCAGATCATTCAAGAAAGGGCTATAAAAACCCACTCTCCAGGCTTTAATCCACCTGGAGCACACTCACAGGACAGCGTATCCATACCTGGTACTTCTTAAAGGAAGCACAAATTGCTGCCCAAATTTGGTCATAGAATCCCAGTCTATGGGAAGGAGCATCAGTGGCTTCTGGACCACCCTTTTGTCTAGCCTTCCCAGGAATTGCCTCTTGATGACCCAGCAACTGACTGCCCTATATTTGCTTGGGGACTTAATATGAAGGAGCTCACTCTCCTACAAAGGAGCCCATTCCACTTTGGGGAAACTGATTATCAGGAAGTCTTTTTTCCCCTTATACTGAGTTGAAACCTACCTCTCTACAAGTTTCATCCATTACTCCTAGTCTGGTAACTCCAGCCCTGGTGTAAGAAATTAAAGTGATCCCTCTGTTAGGCATTTGTGTAAGTAATTGTTGTAGTATATCAACCCCACTCCACCCTCCAACTTTCAGGTGAGTAGCCCCAAGGAATGACCTCCCCAAGTGCAAAGTACTTTGTGGGTTTGCATTCCTAACACTATGCGCCCCCATCAGTGTGTTCAGATTTCAACAGTCAGTCAGAGAACACCATTAGCTCACAGAAAAGGCCTTTCCTGAAATGGCCCCCAAAGCATCTTCTCTATAAACCCAAGGGGCATTCTTTCACAACACCCAACATCAGTGGTGAGAGGTCATATGCTGACAAGTGCACAGTAAGGAAACTGAGTAGTCAAGGCACATGCAAGGAAAAGTCAGCCATGACTCCAGGGCTGCACCAAGGTTCTTGTACTACCCCCATGGCCCTGGCCTCCACTGGACACTGCTTTTCTGACTGCTGCTGGTGTCAGGATCGGACCTGTTTTCTATGGCATAAGAACCTCCTGGGTGAGGAGTATATCCCTACATGGCTGCAGGTTGGCACCTTCTCTGCTGCTTGTAGTTTCAGGAGAAAAGTCCAGGGTCACATAGCCATTTTGTACTGCAGTTGAGATTTGAACTCAAGTCTTTCTGACCCCACGGCCAGCTCTCTAACCAGTAATCTGGATCCAGCACTGCTGGATACCACTCATTCTTGAATCTTAAGCTCCTGGTGGTATGGAAGCCCCTTAAAAACAGAAAGTCTAACCTTTGGGCATTTGCATCTTCAGTGCCTACAACAGTATCTATCATAGAACAGGAGCTTAATCAGTTTGCTTCAGCAAATCAAGCATTTGGGGCCCAACTTTGTGAAGTCCCTTTGTTGCTAAAGCTGAAAGTAGAAGTTGGCCTCCTGGGGCTGCCGAGAGACACCCTCCTGCTCTTCTGGGGGCAGAGAACTTGGAAAGAGGACAGGGTTCCCACCCAGGAAAGGCCACCAAGAAGGACTCAGGTGCACCCACCCCCGGCCCTGGCTCGGAGCCTCTGGTGGTGATTTCTTGTACTACCTCTATTTCTCTCCTTTTCCCCTTCAGAAGGACGAGCAATTGTCGCCCAATCCCTGGAAAGGTCTGAAAGGGTCAGCCCCTCCCTTACGCAGCATTTGCCACTTCTGCAGCTCCTTCCACTTCTGTCCACAAGCCCAATCCCCTCCAACAAGGCCCATGGCCCAGATTCAATGGTGTACAAACCCGGTCTTCCTCTTCCGCTCCAGGTAGCCAATGGCTACTCTCAAGGTAGCCATTCTGTGCCCAAGGGGCATTTTCCAAATGCTACATAATGGCTCCATCTCAGACTGTGACTGAGATTCCATAAGAGGCAGGTGGCACAATGGAGGGAGCCCTCAACTTGGATCCAGGAGACATCCGTATGAGCTCTAATTCTGCTCCTTCCATGATGACATTCTGATATTGCTTCTGGCTAAAGTAACATTGAAGCCCAGCCTGGATTCTGGCCATCAGGGGAAGGTGGAATCCTCGGGCTCTGCACTAATCTCTGGCTCTGTGCCCTATTCAGGACATCAGACACCAGGCCAACATCACTAACTAATCCTGGTGCTGGCATAGTAGCAATGTTGCTCTGATTTTCCATTTTCCTTTTTGCTTCAAAAGGTTGTGTCTGCATTCTCATTTACAGAGACAGGATCGAATTACTCATTTGAGGATGCCACAGCAGCAGAAAATGGCCATGAAGCTTTGCATGGAGCTTTGAAGTCATTCATGGTTATGATGCCTCAGTCATACCTGGAACAGTGTGGCCATCCCTGTTCTGTCCCTCACCTCAGCTTCAATATATGACCTTTTGTGTCCCGTGGACAATAGACTTTGAGACACCCTTATCTCATGCCCCTAAATCCTGGTGGACCTTGTAGCCCTCCCCCACTAGCCTCTTATGGCTTGTCTACAGCCTTTCTATAAAGGTAGAAGTCTCACAATCACTGACACTCCCAGCGTTGCTCTGTCTGTGCCCCTCTTGGGACCAGCTTGTGCCTAGAGGGTGGAGTGGTGCCCAGGTAAGTCCCCTGGGCTGACCTTCTCTGAGTACACCTACAACTAACAGTTTATATAAACACAGAGGGCTGTACAGGGAGGAGCAAAGGGTTTTCATTCAGGACAGGAAGTGGCCATGTGCAGTCCACGTTGTTTCAATACCTGAGATGTGGTGATGGGCAATGCTGGGCAAACCTGCCTTAAGACTTGCAAGATCTGATTAATAGAACAAGAAATAAGCTTGGATTCCTCAAAGGTGAATACAGAACACAACATGCAGCCACCTCTATGCAACCATGAAGCCAGGGTTTAGGTGTAAGTGGAGGAGACAGAAGGAAAGCAGGTAGCTAAAGATGCACAGAGCAGTGTGGAATGACCCCAGAATAATACTGTCGGGATAAATCCACCAGGGGATGAATGCTAACGGCCAAAGGGAGTGGCTTATTGAAGCCATGTTGGAAGTGAGAGGAAAAGGTTTAGGATGGATGAGACAAAGAGGAGGGAGCCAGAGGGCAAGCCAAAATATACATATCTGATTTCATTTCTATTTTTGCTTTCAGTCAATCAGCAAATGTGTTCCATTTTCTCCACTCAATCAATCAGTCTACAAACATTTACAAAATACCTATGATCCAGGTACCATGCTAGGGGTCATGAATACAAGCACAAAAATGTGATTACTCTTGACTTCTCAGAGCCTACATTTTACCAAATATAAAGACATTGGCACTGGAAAGGCTAGAACAAGAGATGCCAGTGTGAGTGGAAACCCAAGATGCCTGAATAAAACCATACACATCATTTTACCTCCTTTCCTATAGTCAGTCCTTTAGGAAGAGGGAACCATAACCTCTAGTCTTGTGCCTTTAATCCTGTTCTATCCTCTCTACTTTGAGAATCCAACATTGACTATTGCTAGATAGCTCCACATTCCATTGGCCTCTTAATTTCAATATTTCCAAAATGAATGAGTGAATTAATGAATCAATGAAAAATCATTTAGTAAACACCAGACACCAGAGATTCAAATAGAAAGTCATATAGTCCCTGCCCTCATGGGGCTTACATTCTAATAGTTGAAGACAATAGAGAAGTAGTTTCCAGGAAAGCTTGTCTTGACTTGTAAAGTCCCAGAGATGGTGAACAGAGCCATAGCATAATCAATTGGCATCTCTTTTTTCTATAAAATTAATGGCAATGTTGATCTGATCACTGTTCTCTAATCAAGGTGCAAAGTGTGTGTTGGAGGGGGAGGGCATGGGGAGGGAATACAAAAGTGGTGGCAGGATAAATGGAAAATGTGCTTGGAGGATAGATAGAGAGAAGACTTGAAAGCAAGGTCTGTAGTCAGTGACATATGTGGGTTAGGCAATCTTATACTCTCTCACTGCTAGAACAGGACAGTTCAGCCCCAGGGTAATTCCAAAGTCAATTTGATTTATTTCTCCCAGTAGGGAAGATCTCTGGGGATCAGGTCCAGAAGAAACTATTCTAAGCAAGGAAAGTGGGGTAAAATCAGAGCAAGTGAAATTAGGAGAGTATGGAATAGTTTACCTGTCAGATCTATGGAGAAGGGAAGAATTTAGGACCAAAGATAGAGACAGAATTACAGAATATAAAATGGATAGTTTTAATTACATAGAATTAAAATGTCTTTGCACAAGTAAAATCAATGAAACAAAAATTAGAAGGAAGGGAGAAAACTGAAGGAAAATTTTTACAGCAAGTATCTCTGCTAAAGGTCCTATTTCTCAAATACATTAGAAAATGGAGTCAAATTGATAAGAATACAAGTCATACCCCAATTGAAACAGGCACTTCAAACAAAGAAATCAAGGCTGCCTGTGTGATATAAAGAAATGCTCTAAATCAGTATTAGACAGAGAAATTAAAATTAAAGCAACGCTAAGGTACCACCTCACACCCATCAGATGAGCTAACATGACCAAAATAAAGAGAATTATAAATGTTGAAGGAGATGTGAGAAAACTGGAACATTAATGCAGTATTGGAGTTGTGAACTGATTCAACCATCCTGAGGAACACCTTGGAACTATGCTCAAAGGGCTATAAAACTGTATATACCCTTTGATCTAGCAATAGCTCTGCTAGGTCTGTATTCTAAAGATATTATAAAAAGGAAAAGAACTTATTTGCATAAAAATATCTATAGCAGCTCTTTTTGTGTTGGCTAAGAATTGAAAATTAGGGGGGTGCCCATTAACCAGGGAATGCCTAAACAAGTTGTGATAAATGACTGTAATGGAATATCATTGTGCTATAAGAAATAAGTAGGATGATTTCAGAAAAACCTGGAAAGATGTACATGAACATCATGATACACAATGAAGCGAACAGAACTAATAAAATGTTACACACAGTAACAGCAAGAGTGTGGGATGAAGAATTCTGAATGATTTAGCTATTAAAAGCAATACAGTGATCCAAGGCAATTCTGAAGGACTCACGATGGAGCATACTATCTGAATGCAGACCAAAGTATATTATTTTCTCTCCTTCCTTCCTTCCTTCCTTCCTTCCTTCCTTCCTTCCTTCCTTCCTTTCTTCCTTCCTCTCTTTCTCTTTCCTTCTTTCCTTCCTTCCTTCTTTCTTCCTTTTTTCCTTCCTTCCTTTGCTTTTTTCTTCCTTCTTTCTTTTTGTTCAATTTTCTTCTACAAAATGACTAATATGAAAAGGGTTTACATATTTGCACATGTATAACCTATATCAGATTGCTTACAATTTGGAACTCAAAAATGTTTAAAGAATGTTAAAAATTTGTTTTTACATGAAATTGAGGAGGAAATTAAACATTATTTTAAAAAAGAATCAGGAAGAATCTTGCCAAATGACAAGACAGAACTCACTATCTTTTCCCTTACACTAGACCCTCCAAATTCCTACATGTCTGTTGAAGGTATTGCCATCCTTCAGGTACCATAGTTCAAATACTTGGACTTGGATTCTATCGACCCTTTCTCTGACCTTCCCTCACATCCTATCAGTTGTCAAGCCCCATCAATTCTACCGTTCAAACATCTCAAAAAACCTTCCCCCATTTCCTTCCTCTTATGACCACAAAGTTCACTCAGGTCCTTCTCATCTCCCCCCTGAACTCCTTAATTGTTTACTAAGTGTTAGCCCTTCCATTCCTCTCCCCTCTTCAATTAATCCCCTGTATAGTTTCCAAAATAATCCTCCTAAAATAAAAATCTGGTCATGTAATTCTAATCAGAAGCCTTCAGTGACTGTGCCTGAGGTTTATGGGAGGCCCAGGAACTGACTCTAAGGCCAGATCAATACACATTTGCTTTTCTCATCCAATTACCTGTATGATAGAATCTCAGAGTGGGAAAAAGCCTCAGTTGCCATTTGATCCAACCCAACTGATGCCTAAACAAGAATCTCCACTAAAATATCCCTAAACAGTAGCCTTTCAGCCTTTGCTTGGAAACCTCCAGGGAGAGGCTGTTTACCGGGCAATCCCTAATAATCTGAGATGGCTCAATTCTTACAAGGTTTTCCTTCCATCAAAGCTAACAAGAAGTGATAAATTCCCCATGCCTTTTACCAGCTCTAAGCTTGTTGGTTTAGTTTTATAAATCAGATGTTTCACTGAAAACAATATTGTACATCAATATGGATAAGTCAATATGTCTAGTAACCATTTACAGTTAAATCAATTTCAGTGAATGAGATACTATTTTTTCTCTTTCTTCCATGTGAATTATTCTCCACCTTCCCATCTCCACTCCAAATCAACTTGTCTATACTTTAACCAGTACTGGATTGCTTGGTGACTACTGTTCTGCCAACCTTCACTCCCACTCTTTTTGTTATTTTTTTCTGCTCCTCCAGATGAATTTTGCTAAAACTTTGTCTGACTGCAGTTTGACTGGTACAATGATAAATCTGTCAGTTAATTTAAACACCATTGCCATGTTTCTTGTATTAGTTGAACATAACTATAACACAATTATTTGCCTTCTTTTGTTTCTGTAAAAAGTGTTCTGAAGTCATAATCATGAATGTTTTTTTTTTAAAAACTTCTACTATTTGGCCTATGGACCCCCAGATGTTTTGTACATTTTGGAATTACTTTGATTGGTTATCTTTTTTCTTATTCTTCCCATTGATTTTTATTAGTAACATACTAACATAATCTTCCACTTTTGTGCTTCCCACCTACCCCTTGATTATCTATTGATACTAATCAGTCAGTCAAACTAAATTAGTATTTACTAAAATTGGGTGTATGGTGGGTTCAAGGAGGGCTGGTACCTCTGGTGTGAAGACTGTTGAGCCTTTCTCAGGGCTACTCATCCACCTTTGGTGTATACCTGGCATTCAAGCCTCACCTGTGGTTCCAAAAAGCTGTAGCATGAACAGCAGCCACAGTCCAGGAAAATCACCTCAGAAGACAGCATAAACCATGTTGAGGGTAACCAATAGGCTTCAAACCCATTGGTGAGTTAGGGGGATATTTACCCTAAGTTTGTGAAGACTTCCCTTGGCAGAATGGGAAGATGAAAACAATTTGTTCCAATAGTCATTAAGGCAGCTGATTCAAGTGCTATGGAACACTTACAACTTGGTCAGACATCAAAGAGACAATGAGATCATCCACTGCCTTCTTGGGCCATTACCAGTTGTATTGACTTTTGTCTTGCCACTGGACTTCAATGACTCTGGAAAAAAGAATGAGTCTGACAACTTTGTGCAACTCTGCCTCACTTAAACCCAATTCACATGCAAGTCAAAACATCACCCCATGATATTAGTGGTCCTCTTTGAAAATGAAGGGTGGACAACAACATTTACTAAAGTAGTACAGTAAGAACGATTGATTCAAAATGACCCAAAAGAGAGTGTGACCCACTCCCCCACAAATGCATACAGAATCAAGGTAAGGTGATGGAAGGATTGGAATTAACAGTATTTATCTATACTTGGGGTGATCTGATCCTACTCATTTGTTCTTCCTCTCAACCCAATGCAAGGAGCTATGTATGTTATTTATTCTGGATCTCCCCCATTTCTTTCTCTTTTTAATTTCCCTTTTCATAACTTGTTCTCCATAACTGAAATTTGTTTTGTTTGTAACACTACTTTCTCAACTTTACCCTCCCTCTCAAACTCCCCTTATTCTTTTCCATATCACCATCTACTTCCCTGTTGATTTTAAAACATTTCTACACTCTACTCCTCTGTGTGTGCCTATGTGTGTGTGTGTACTCAACCTTCCTTCTCCTGGCTAATATAACAGTGAGGTTCATGAGGTATCCTTTACTCCCCTTCCAACTTTCATGTTTTCATATTATTCTTCTGAATACCCCAATTAAGGGAAGCCTTATTTTTTTTCTTTTTATTGCAAATGCCTGTACTTTAGTATTGGCTAAATTTCACTGAAAATTAGAGTCTATTTACTATGCATGACTCCAAAGGAAATAAAAACAATAAGCTACGTTTATATAGAGCTGTGGGATTTGCAAATTACTTTTCTGTGAGGTAGCTAACAAAAAGGTTGTTTAGTTGTTTTTTTCAGTTGTATCTGACTCTTTGGGAAAGCATGGGGGGTTTTCTTGTCAAAGATACCGAAGGGGGTTGCCATTCTCTTCTCCAGCTCATTTTACAGAAGAGTGAAGTGAGGGGAGCAAGGTTAGTGATTTGCCCAGGGTCACAGCATTAATAAGGGTCTGAGGTCAGAGTTGAACTCAGGTCTTCCTGACTCCAGACCCAACACTATTCACTCTGCCACCTTGCTTTCCCAACACAAGTGTTACTGCCCCATTTTATAAATAGGAGACTGAGACTGAATTGTCCAGCTGGTAATAATATAGCTGCGGATGGAGAGCAGCCATGGATTTGAACCCAAACTTCTGACTCCAGGTTCAGAGCTCTATCCATTATACCATGGTATCTAGTAAAAAGTTAAGTCTAATGGATGGAATTTACGAATATAGATTGTCTGTCAGGCTTGTGCATAAGCGAAATAGGCTGCCTTGTCAGGTAATGTGCTTTGCTATCTGAATTGTTCAGGCACACACACACACACACACACACACACACACACACACACACCTGTCCTTGCCATATTTCTTATCCCATTGCTGCATACCCCCCCATCAGATCCTTTCCCTCTTCCCTCACATTCTTTATCCCCTCTGTTCTGTTTTACATCATTACATTAACACAATTGATCACCATCACTATGGATCATTGTGAAATATATTCCATCATTCTCCAATGATTTTCATCAATGTTATTTTTAATAATTTCTTGTGATTTTGATAACTACATTTCTCTCCTTAGTTGAGACAAATGTATTATCTATTCTTCTAAATTTTGTCATGGGATTTTTCTTGGATGTTTATATTGTGAAGCCGATGAGCGGCTCTTCTGAAGCACGTGGTAAGCAACAGATCAAAGGCCATTTTCATTGCCCTGCTTTCCAGTTGTCCCAATGTCCCAAAATGTTTAAAGCCAAGGTTCATCAAGCGTAAGCCACTTCCTGAAGAAATTGAGCCAGAGCGAAAGGCAGGATATGTGGTTTAATTAGGACAGGAAATAGCCCCTACCAAGACAGGTCAGCACCTTTTCTGCAATGATATCAGAGAGATGTGTCTTCAGACACTGAGAGGGTTAGTGACTATCCCAGGATCATTCAATGTGTGTATCAGAGGGGAGACTGATCATAGGTTTAGAACTAGAAGGAATCACATAGGTCAAGTTCAATGGCACCATTTTACAGATGAGGAATTGGGGCCTCACCAGTTACCCAGGAATAAGAGGCTAGTAAATGGCAAGGTGGAATTTGAACTTAGGTCTTCAAGACTCCATATCCAGTGCCCCATCCTGCCTCTGTTACTACAGGGTCTTCTTGGCTCCCAAATCTGTTCTCTCTCAGCAATAAGATTCTGCCAACATAGATTAGAATCCAATTAGGGAGGACTTTAAAGGCCAAACAGAGGACTTCGTGTTTGAAAGGCAACAGGGAGCCAGCCAATCAGTCAACAAGCATTTATTAAGTGGCTGCCATGTGCCTCACACTGTGTTAAAAGCAAAGGACACAAACAAAAGTGCAAAGTCACTCTACCTTCTTGAGAAAGGGTGTGACTGTGTCCAACCTGTGCTTTACAAATAGCAGGCAGTAGCTCTGCAGTATGGGGAAGTGAAATGGTAATGTATTTGTAGGAGCCCAGGAGCCAGGAGCCAGGAGCAACCCCCCCCCCCGCCCCGGCTGGATAAGGTCATTCTGATTTTTTGAATGAGCTGCAGAAGACTGAGGAAGCATGACTGGGGTTCAAGGACTTTGTTTGTGGCTTGGTTGAGCCTTGAATTCCTGGAAGCAGAAATTGTGAAGGATTTGAGATGGTCTAGACCCTGTGAATTTCAGTGTGGAACAGGACCTGCCCAGAGACAAAGAACTAGGAGCTGTCTGCCAGTGAATCCAGGTGACAGTCTGGTGAATCCAGTTAGAATCTGGGACCATGGAAGGGGATCCAGGGAATCTGAGAACCAGCCCCACATCAAGATGAAAAGACCTCTCCATGGGTACTGAGTAAGGATGAAATTGTAGTTTACTAGTGTAGTTTACTGTATTTTCTATTGTACTTAGTGATTAATGATACTTAGTAATTGATTGCTGAATAAGTGACTGATTGAGTTAATTTAGTGTGCCCCATGAGTGGAAGGCTTTGACTATTGTACTTTGAGATGATTGTTCTTTGTTCTAAATATTGTGACCACTTTGGGGAAAACTATGTGGCCATTTTAATGATAAGCTGTTGTGAATACTATATTGTGATTTTCTGTAATGAGTTGTAATATTGTGAATGCTGTAACTTGATTTTCTGTGAATATTTTGCTCTGATTTGTTATGGAATAGAGTATTCACTATACTGTGTAATTTGAACCTTAAAAGCTGTTCACAGCAGCATTCTTCTGGAGAGCTGCTCGTGCATGGCATTACAGGGAGGGGTGGCTAGGGATTGGGAGACCAATGAAAAGGCTATTACAATAACCCCAGTGGAAGGCAGTGAGGGTCTGAAGTAGGATGGCAGCCATGATAGTGGCACCATGGGGACATATGCAAGACATGCTGTGAATAGAAAATTAGCAAGATGAGGCAACTGACTAGATGTGGGAGTTTGAAAAAGGAAGACTCAAGGGCAGTTCAAATGTTGTGAACATGGGCGACAGGAAGGGTGGTGACACTCACACCAAACAGCAAAATTGTAAGAAGAATGAAGGCTTGGGGCAAGACAATGTGTTCCATTGCACTAGGGTCACCTAGCCAGTTATCCTTAATTTCTGTCCAAATCATGATGAATTCGTCTTTATGGAGGCTTATGTCATGAGAACATAAGTCTCAAATACACGATGTATTTGCCATAATTATAAAGGGCATCTTTAACTCATGATGGAAGGAGATGTCTACATTCAGAGAAAGAACTAGAAAGAACAGAGTTTGAATGCAGATTGAAGCAAATTACCTGCTCTCTTTCTTTTTCTTGTTTGGTTTTGTTTCCTCTTTCCCATTGTTCATTCCATTGGTTACAATCCTTCCTTACAAATTGACTAATGCCTAATGTGAAAGTACTCGAAGATCCTATATTTGATTGCATGCTGCCATGGGGGGAGGGGAGGAGGAGAGGGATGGGGAGAAAATTTGAAACTCAAGGGATTGTGGAACTGAATCTTATAAACTAAAAGGAAACAAACAAATTAATAAAGAAAAAAATAAAGGGCATCTTTACTTCTATCCAATTTCTCTGATTCTTGGTGGTGATATACAGGAATGAAGATTTCCTTAGTTATTATTGTATCCCGACATTTTTTTAAAAATCACTTAGCAGCTACTCTCCATCTCTCAGTGGAGAGCTTGGGTTTTCTAGATATAAATCATGTCATTAACAAATACAACTATTTTAACATCTTCAGTGTTTACTTCTTTTGTTTCTTTGCCATGCTTTATTCCCATTGCTAAGATTTCTGTCTGGTTTATTTTTTCTTTTTGGAGGGGGGAAGGCAGGGAAATTGGGATTAAGTGACTTGCCCAAGGTCACTCGGCTTGTAAGTGTTAAGTGTCTAAGGCCAGATTTGAACTCAGGTCCTCCTGACTACACTGTACCACCTAACCGCCCCAGATTTCTGTCTGTTTGAACAGTAGTGGTGAGAGTGGGCAACCCAGTTTTTAGTGAGAGAATTTCTAGAGCTTTTCCATTAGATATCATATCAATTCACAGCATATATATATATATATATATATATATATATATGTGTGTGTGTGTGTGTGTGTGTGTGTGTGTGTGTGTATGTATATGTATATATACACATATATACATACATATAAACCTATAGTGAGATCTATTTTTTCTCAATAAAAGGTAAGACCCTTCTATTCTTTGATTTTATAATAATTTGAACAAAAATAAGAGCTATGTTTTCTCAACGACTTTCTCTGAGAATTAGGACAATTTAATTTTTTTTATTGCTATGATTTCTTTGCCTCCCCTATATTTAATCATCATTGTATTCTACTTAAAAATCCTGTATAGCCATGACCAGGATGTTTCCAAGTACTGCTTTGGTCCATTTGTAATTGTCATATGTTATATTTTCATGTGGAACACTGTCACAAGAATTACCTCACTTTAAGAATAGGGGACCATGCAATGGTTTCTATGGTCCACATGGTTCCCTCTTTAGTTTTAGATAAGGAATTATGAACTCAGTCTCCATCACCCTGAGTCCCCATTTAGACATTTCCCACACAGCTACTGTCCTAGACTTCATGATCTCCAGAGACTCAGCATTCCACAAAAGGAAATCAGCTCAAAAATTCTCACCTCCTCAGCACCCCCTGTTCCTGGGGTCCCTACCTCCCTCTGATTGGAGAGATAGGGGGTGTGTATTGGAGACCTCTTCCTTGATCCTCCAGCATTTAAGGAGAGCTCTCTGGCAATTCACCTCATGTTTCCCACCCAGCCACTCTCCTGAACTTCACAATCTCCAGAAGCTCATAATTCTGCAGAGTAATATCTCACCTCCTCAGATCATCTCTTGGCTGTAGGAAGGACTTTTTCACTCCCCTCTCCCCTTATTGCCTGTTGTTCCTCCCATTAGATTGTGAGCTTCCTGAGGGCAGGGACTTCCATATGCCTTTCTTTCTATGCCAGCACTTAGCTAGAGACTACACTGACACTGAATGTCTGGCACATAGTAGGTGCTTAATAAATGTTTCCCAATTCTGACTCTATTGATTCTGAACTTGGGCTCACTGCTTAATTCTATCTTTATACCTCTCTCAAGTTAGTCTCTGGCTTCTTTGTGGTTGAGACAAACTTGCTTTTACTGGAAACAGGTAATAAAACAGCAGATTAGATTGCATCACTGTGGATGGATAGACACTAGTAAAAGAAATTATGGAAAGAGGCAGTCTCTTCTGGAGCTATCTTCAGACCAAATCTTCTGCTCCTGGGAGCCTATGAAGCCAATGACTAGACTTGCTGTCCCCTTTCTCTTTCATAATTCCATATGGAAGTGTTTTTAAACTAGATCTGCAATAGTGCTGCCTAGAAAAGCAGCAAAAGTTATTGTTTAAATACATGACTGGGGAGAAGTGGGGTACCTGTGGTACTCACCAACTCTGAGCTACTGGAACTATCTGAGTATGTGTGTGTGTGTGTGTGTGAGAGAGAGAGAGAGAGAGAGAGAGAGAGAGAGAGAGAGAGAGAGAGAGAGAATAACTCAACCTTATGAAATGAGGTTTCTGGAGAGAAGAAAGTCTTTTTATGATAGAGAATTCACTGACACTGAGGAAAATGCACACTGGCACACTTCCTCCTTTCTTCCCTTCCCCCTTTCCTTTTTCCATCCTTTCCTCCATCCTCCCTTCTTCCCTCCCTATTTTTTCCTTTCCTCCCTTTCTTTTTTCTCCCTTCCTCCTTTTTTCCTTTCTCCATTACATACTTCCTCCCTTCTTCCTTTCCTCTATTCCTCCATTATATACTTTCTCCTTCTTTCCATTCTTCTATTCTTTCTTTCTTCCCTTCTTCCTTCCCTCCCTTTTCCCATTATGTCCTTCTTCCTTTTCTCTTTCCCTTCCTCTCTTCCTTCCTTTTTTCCTTCCTTACTCCATTTCATCCTTTCTTTTCTTCTTCCTCTTCCTCTATTCATTTTTTCTTCCTTTCTTCTTTTTGACCTTTTATCCTTTTTTTCCTCCACACATTCCTCCCCACCCCTACCCCACAGAGGCTTGAAGATGGTGAGACTTCTTGTAGAGTCAGAGTTGAATGGAGAGGTCAAGTGATATTTTTTCTAGGAGTTCTAGCCTCAGAAATCAAAGTCCTACTGGAAATGCTTCTCTCTTCCTATCATCTCTCCTGCTAATTTACCTCTAAATATGACAAGATTTTCTTTTAGAGAAAAGAGGTACTGGTTGGTGATGTCAGATGGAGACAGAAAAGAGAAGAAATTAAGGAAGGAGGGAGGAGAGAGAAAAGCCAAAGCAGAGGAAAGAGGGAAGGTGAAAAGGAAGAGAGGAGGGAAGGAGAGAGAGGGGAAGCCAAAGCAGAGGAAAGAAGGAAGGTAAAAAGGAAGAGAGGAGAGGAGGGGAGGAGAGAGCCATGGAGGACTCCAGGCTCCCACAGCACGCCTCTGACACTTCCTGGAGCTGATTACTTTATGATTATTTAATGATCTAATCATCCTTTTGCAGCTTCTCTCCAATCAATGTTTGATGGGCCTGGAAATTCCCCAAGTCTGATAAGCTCTTTTCTTCCCTGAACCACAGGCAGCAAAGGAAAAGATGCTGAGCCCCCTTGCAGCCTGCCAGACCTGTGTGTCCTTTGAATTCTGGGAGCAGAACTGCTAGAATGGCTCTCCTGCCAGTCACTGAGCACCCAGACAATCAGTCAGTCCACCATCCTTTCTCCTTCTCTCCCTTCCTCCCTTCTTCCATTATATCCTTTTTCCTTTCCTCTTTCCTTTCCTCCCTGCCTCCCTTCCCTTTTCCTTCATTTCCTCCTTTCTTCCTTCCTTCTATTCCTCCCTTCTTACTTCCCTCTATTCCTTCATTATATCTCTCTCTTTCTCTCCCCTCCTCCCTTCTTCCCTTCCTCCCTTTCTCCATTATATCCTTCTTCCTTTCCTCTTTTCCCTCCTCCCTCCCTTCCCTTTTTTCTCCCTTCCTTCATTTCACCCTTTCTCCTTTCCTCATTCCTTCTCTTTCTCTATTCTATTTTTCTTCCTTTCTTCTTTTTGACCCTTTCTCCCTTCTTTACTCCACACATTCCTCCCCACGAGTGCCTGCTAATCACCTGCTCTGTGCTAAGCACTGTCCTCCATGCTAGGGATCATAAGACAAAAGTGAGTCAGCCCCTGACCTCCAGGAACGAAAATGCTTTTTCTCTTGCGGTTTGAGTTTTTCCCTCCCTCCATGTCCCCACACCCAGTGAGGAAGCAAGAGCATGACACCCCTTATCCATCCAAAGTCATGGGGACACGTTGCTGCATGAACTATACCCCACCCCACCTGCCCCCAAAAGACAAGGACAATAAAGGAAAAACCATGCTTTGATCTGCACTTTGAGACCCTGCGCACTCTCTCTGGAGGTGGACAGCATTCTCCAGTTCCCCATGGTGAGTCACTGGAAGGTGCGGTGGGTCACTGTGTTGATGGGAGTCACTCATCTTTCACAGCTGACATTCCTTGCAATGTTACTGCTGCTGTGCACATCGTCCTCCTAGCTCTGCTCGCTTCACTTTGCATCAGTTCGTCAAAGTCTTTCCAAGTTATTTTCTGAACCCATCCCCGTCATCATTTTTGACATCACAGTAATAATCTATTCGGTCATTCCCCAACTGATGGGCATCCTCTCAGCTTCCCATTCTTTACTCCCACAAAAAAGAGCTGCTAGAAATATTTTTGTACATATGGGTACTTTTCCTTTTGCTTTGATTTCCTTGGGATATAGATCTAGTAATGATACTGCTGGGGCATAGGCTATGCAGTTTTATAATCCTTTGGAAATAAGGAACTAACATTCTAAAGGAGGGAAACATGAGCATTTATGAGGCATAAACAAAAAATTAAAGGCAATTATGGAGATATGGCATGACTTTAACAGCTGGGGGGGTGGAAAGGAAGGCAGTAAAGGATTCATGTAGAAAGTGGCTTCCAAAAGGTGGAAGTATTGAGGGAATGGGTGCCAAGCAGGGGGAGCAACCTATGCCTTATGGAACGCAGGGCAGCACAGAGCAGGGACACCTCTGTGGAAACATGCAATGGGACTAGGAGACACAGACCCCACCTTTGGTTTTGGAATGGAAGTGTCATGTGGCTCACAACTCTGAATGCCCTGGTCCCCATCCTTCCCTCACCCAAGAAAGTCTCTTTCCATAAAAACCAAAAGGATTCAGGCATTTCATAAGAGATGAGTCAGACTTTCAACCTTTCACTTCTGTCCTCCCATTGATATAAAAGGAGTGTGTAGAGGGAAGAGGAGGGAAGAAAAAAGGAAAGGAACCAAATCTAGTCTCCTGGGCACCAAACCCTCAATCAGACATCAGCACACAGCACTTCTCTAAGGAAGGCTCTGCCCAGAGAACTTTTTAAATAGGGCTCAGGGCACAGAAACTCTGGGATCAGGGCACAGACCCTCTGGCTTAGGGCTCAGAGGATGGGAGCTCTAGAATCAGGCACAGAAACCCTGGGATCAGGGTGGTCTGCACCCTAATCAGAGGGTCTCCTCTGGCTTGGGACTTGGGACATGAGAACTCTGAGATAAGGCACAGAAACTCTGAAATCAGGGCAGGGACTCAAGGGCTTAGGACTCCAGGGCTTAGGACTCAGGACATGGGAGCTCTGGGATCAGGGCTCATTGTGTAACTGATGGCAGTGGGCTTTTAAGATCATGCTATAAATGTATCTGTTAAAGGAGCTGCAGCTGTTTAGCCTGTGGAAGACAAGATTTGGGCAGGATGTCACAGCTGGCACCACATATCTGGGGAACTATCTGTAGTGTGAAAGAAGGATTGGGCTTATTCTGTTTGGTTCCAGGGCACAAAATCAGGAGCAGTGGGAAGATGTGCATAAAGGCAACATTAGAGTGGACACAAGGAAAAGCTTTCTCTGAACTGTCACAGATGGAAAAGGCTTCCTCTGGAAATAGGGAGGCCCCTCACTGGAGGCCTTCCCACAGAGGCCAGGGACCAACCACTTGTTGGACACCATCTTGTTCAGGACCACATTGGAACAGATGCCTCAGGGGTCCCTCCCAGGACTGAGACAGGAGACTTTCAGTTTGAACAATTGTTTCCTCGTGGGGTGTTGAAGTACAATATACTCAGACCATATAGAAAATAATCTGTCTACGGCTGAGTCAAATGAACTCAGCATCCTCTGAGTGAAACCACCTCGAATAGGAACCAATGTCATACCCCAGGCATTTGCTCTGGAACATGAATGGGCATCTCCCCTTTGCCAGCTGCCAGCACTGCCCAGGTGGCCTCATGGCCACTGATCTTTCTGGGAAAAGCACAGGATTTGTAGAGGATGGAAAACCTTGTCTCTAAAGGAACACATGTGACCAGGATTCTCATTTCCTCTTCATCATGTGATGGTGCTGCTGTTTGTCCTGGTTTAAAAGAGGACCAATGATCATGGCGTGATGTCTTGACTTGGGCATGGATTGGATTCAAGTGGGCCAGAGAGGCACAGTCATCAGTCTCCTTTCTCTTCTAGTGGTAAGACAAAGTCAGGGTGCCTGGCGATGGCCTGGGATGCAGCGGGTAACTGGCATATCTGATATCTGACCATGCTGTCACCACTCCACAGGGCCTGCTTCAGCCGCCTTCGTGGCTGTTGGAACAAATTGTTCTCATGTATCCATTCTGCTAGAAGAAGTCTTCACATGCCTGGGGTAGGCATGCCCCCTAACTCACCAATGGGTTTGTTGGTAACTCAGTGTGGTTTAGCCCATCTGCCAAGACAATTTGGCCGCTGTGCATGTACAACTTCCTGGAGCCAGAGGTGAGAATTGAGTGCCAGGTAGACACCAGAGGTGGGTGATGTGCTAAGTAGACACCAGAGGTAGATGCCTACAGGAGAAGTAGCCAAGGAGAGGAGGAGCCATCTGGAATATCCATATAGATGTCACCTAGAAGAAAAATTGAACCTTTTCTTTTGGCAGAGCCAAGAGCAATAGGAAGAACCTATTGGGTATGATTCAGACTCTGTATTGGGACACACTTACCAGCAATGATGGCTGTAACAAAATGAATGACCTGAATCAAGATGGGGCAGGAAGCCCATTCTCCAAGGTCTCTGAGGTCTCTAAGCCAAGGCAGGACGACCACCCTTTCCTGGGATGTTGCAGAAGAGCTTTATTTTTACATAGAGGCTAGACTCCATGACTTCTGAGGTGCCCAATGGAGACCTTGAAGGCTGAACCAGATAAAACTCAGGAAAGAAAGTCATGGGAACAAAAAAGAAATTAATATTATTTGTATAAGTTGAGGGAGGCATTATGAGACAAAGAAACCAGGAGGCTGAGTGGCCTACAATCTCGAAATGAGTCAGCAGTGGCATAAGTAGCCCAAGAAGCTAATGTGACCCCAGGAGGCCTAAAGGGGTCAGAACTTCCTGGGAAAATGGGGCGAGAGGCCCACTGTGCTCTGCCCTGCTCAGAGCCCCCCTGGGAGTCCTGGGCACAGTGTGACCACAGTTCAAGAAGGACACTGAGTTTGAGAGGGTCTAGAGGACGGTGGACAGAAAGGGGAAGGGTCTACAGTCTTTATCTTATGAGGGTCAATTGAAGGAACTGAGGGTGTTTATCCTGAAGGAGAAAAGGTTCAGGGAACATGAAAGTTCAAAAACCTGAAGGTAGAAGTGTTAGGTTGGGCATGTTTGATGCCAAGAGACAGACCTAGAAGCTGGGCAAAGAGAGACATTAAGCTCTGATGCTAGGATCATGCAGCCCATGCTGAGAATTCTTCAGGAAAGTCAATGTATGGTTAGAATTGGGTGTGCCTTTTGTGAGGTACAATTAAGAGGATCCATTTTCATGTATAGCTTGGACCAGGAAGCCCCCAAAGTCCAACACAATCATCCAACAAGTACCTACTATGTGCCAGGAAGACGAAGATGAAATGGTGGCTTCTGTTCTGTGGTCTTTAGATGGTAATGCTGGGCTACTGGAGAATCACAGAGCTGATCAATCCCACTGCTCCTCAGGAACTAACTGTAATTACCAACTCCTCTTGGGATCTGTATGCTGCCAGCCAGGTTAACCACTCATTAGAGGAGTTATGGGAGATTTGGAGCCTCTTTGGGATGCCTCAGGCTTTAAATCTATAACCTATATAAGTAGGTGGCCATCCAGCTATCTCCAAAGCTGCTATAAGGCACCATTAGTCCAGAACTATCCAGTTATAAAAATCAAGATGAGAGAGCCTGAGTCTGGAATGACTTCTAGAAAGTCCTAGCCATATCCAAAAGGAAAGGTTTTCATCCTGGTAGATTTCTGAGCAAGACACACAATTTGAACTGGTTTATTTACCTGTAATATTCCTGTTTGCAATTTACTCCTCTATTTCTGCTGATTACATGAAACATGTAAATTTATGATGATTTTTCATTCAGAGTCAATGGAAATTTTCCAATTAGCATCTCAGACCCAAGAAAGACTCCAATTTTTCCCCTTCTCTATCATCAAAGTCTAAATTAGGAATACAATTTATCTTCCCAGTAAACTTAGCACCGGTAAGGTTGCTTTAGATCAAGGGTTCTTAAGTTGATGTCTACAAACTTGGTGATAGGCAGGTGGGTAGATAGACAGAAAGACAGACAGATATACAGACATAAGGACAGAGAGGTGGGTAGGTGAATAGATCGTTCTATTTCAATATAACTTATTTCCTTGTAATACTATATACTCACTATATTTTGTTCATTTAAGAATATCAGTATGAGAAGGAACCCACAGGCTTTGCCAGACTGACAGAGATCCACAATTTCCAGAAGGTAAAGAACGCTGGCTTTGGGTTGTTTTGGATGAGGAAGGGGAAGACACAGGATGTTCGCATTCAAAAACCTGGAGATTAGAGGATTTCAGTTGTGAATTCCTCAAAACCAGGGACTGTTTCATTTTAGTCTTCCCCTATTTAGCCCCTGGTACCAAGCCGGGCACACAGTAGGTGCTTAGTGTTTGTTTAGTTGAATTTGGGGGGAAACATCGATTTTTAACTTTTGAGAATATTCAGTAACCCAAATAAAACAATGGCCAACTTGGAGTTAGCAGAATCCTAGGGTCTCTGTGTTAATGCATAAAACCCTACAAAATTGGGGTGGCTAGGTGGCACAGTGACTAGAGAGAGCACCAGCCCTGGATGAGGACCTGAGTTCAAATACAGCCTCAGACACTTAACACTTACTATCCATGTGATCTTGGGCAAGTCATTTAACCCCAATTGCTCTGCCTTCTGCCTCCAAAAACAACAACAAAAAAATTAAACCCTAGAAAATTAACACTGCTTGTTCTTTAGGCAGACATCAAGGCTGCTAGAGATGCTTTAAATGAAAGATTGATTACTTTCCCTGGAATTGATGTTTCCCTCCCTGAAGTCTGCATTCCCTGGAAGCCAAGGAGCAGAACTGGCCAGGGGCCCTGCAATAGCCTTGTTCCTCTGATTTACCAACCACTGGCACCTGCAGGAATAGGGTTACACTGGACCACATTACAATGGCCAAATCAATTTCCTTCACAGTTTAGCCAGGACAGGAGCCCCAAGGAGGAGCCAAAGGGGCCTCAGTTCTCACTCTTTCTATTGAATATTGCTGCTAGCTGCCAGTTAATTTTGGCAGCCAAAAGAGAGATGCTGTGAGGAAGAACTTTGGACCTCATATGATGTATGCCCAGGGGGTAACATTGAACCCTGGGTAATGGAGAGTGAGGAGAAGGGGTGCCCCTCTGAGCAGGAACCTGTCTTTTCCTTCTGAGATTGACTTTTACTAATTCTTGAGAGACAAGGGATTGCATCAGAACAAATGCCCAGTCTCAGAAACAATTCACACACCCTTTGTGCCCCCAGAGCCATCTCTGGGACAGACTGTAACTAAAAAAGTATTCTGAACTGGCCCATCCATTTCCTAGCCTGGTGAGAATCTCTTCCAGGTCTGTGTGTAGCTAAAGACAGATGCACAGCCCATGATTATGGGGCTGAGCATTTCTCACACTCAGGAGAGTCCAGGGCTCCCACACACTGTGAGAACCAAATTGATTCCATCTTGTGAATTCTAATTCCATTTTGTGAACAACCTCCATTTTGTTGTTTTCCTGTAAATCACCATGATTTGGAGGAATTCCGTTCACTTGCTTTTCCCCTTCCAACTCAGGAAGTTCTTAATCTTTCTTCCACTAAGAAACCAGATTGCCTGATTCTATATCCTGTTTCGTATCTATAATGGCAAGCAAAGAAGTACTTAGCACCTTGTTTCAGCTATTTAAGTTATTGAGCACCTTGTTTGAGCCCCTTGTGATTTTAAGGTGGGAGGAACTTGCTGACACAGAAAGGGTGGAACAAGAAGGACAGTCACCATATATAAAGAGTAGCAGGAGCTGGGACTGAGCAGAACTGAGAAGGGAACACCTGTGGTGGCTGGCACTCTGTCTGTTTGTCTATGTTGATTTGTGTTTGTGAGACTTTGTACAGAAGCCCTGGGACCTTACTGGAAGCCCTGAAAGAGGATTTTCTTGTTGTCTGTTTACAGAAGTCTTGGAGGAGGATTTCAGAGGTCCTGGGACCATACTGATAATGTGTATTGAGTTCTTGGACCTTGTTTGTGTGTCTGTGTTGATTTCATAGGCAAATAGTGAATTGATGATGGTGCCAGCAATGTGTATAAATGTTATTTCGACTCTATTAAGCTTTGTCCTCCCAGAAACAGAAACTGCAAAGGACTTGAGGTGGACTGGACACTGTGAGCTCCAATATGGAATGGGATCTGGATAAGGAACTGGACAAGCAACTGAGAGCTGCCTACCTGTGAATCCAGGTGATGATTGGGTAGATTCAGGAAGAAGCTGGACCCATGGAAGAGAAACCATGGAATATGGAAGCCAGCCTCAAACCAAGATGAAAAGACCTCTCCTTGGGTACTTAGTGCTGACTGAGAAGATCATGATTTACTGTGACCTAGGGGTCAGAGAACTTCATACTTTGTACCCTTAAGGATGATTGAGTTTAGGATTATTGGAAACTAATCTCCAATCAAGAAGAAAGAAAACTTTCTGGCTGAGAGATTAAGACAGTGTGACCTAGTGGTAGGAAAACTTTGACCTCTGTACTTTGTGTCCCGTAAGGAGGATTAGTCCTTAAGGACACTTGAGTTAAGGACTTACTGAATGATATCTTTTATTTGAAACTATGTGGCCACTTTAGCGATAAGTTGTTATGTCATATCATTGTGAATAATGTACTCTGGTTTCTGTGAATGTTTTGCCTTAGTTTGTTGCTGAATAAATAAAGAGTTCACTATACTATGCGTTCAGAACCTTAAAGATATGGATTATGGATAGCTGCTCATGCTTGGCTTTACAGTATACTATTTATAATTTTCTTTTAACATACAAAAATCTGTGCAAAATCTATATTTAGGGTCTTTGTGCTTGCTGAGGGGCCTTGGACCCGATTTATTATCCATGCTTTGCCAGTGAATTGCATTACTCAGACTTTGTTTCCTCAGTTACTATAAATCCCCCTGTGACAACACAAGTAAAAGAGGAAACCAAGGAGGCAGGTGATGTTGACAATAGCACTTGTGGGGCCAAGTTTCTTTAAGTGTTTCAGGCTCTGGAAACTCTTCCTTCCACACTTGATCTTAACATACACCAACCCTGACCAGCTTGGAACCAAGACTCAAAGATGGCCCCTGGCCCCTTTTCTCTGCTTGCTTGTTCTGACTCAGTTGATTTATTTCTAAAGGCATCCAAGTGGCTCTATTTGCTGCCCCCAGCCCCAGAAAAGAAGTTCCACTTGCTGTCATCTCTCAAAAGGAGGAAGAGCTATGTCCACTTTAGTGGTCAGACCCTGTCTGAGAGGATCCCTGAAAGCCTTTAGGGTATAAGACTTGGAGTCCTATATCTCAGCAGCTGCTCCCTGCCAAAGACCACTGTCATGGCTAAAATTGAAGACAGAGAGATTGATCAGCAGGTAATTCTTTCCTACTCCTAATTATGGGAACTGTCAGGCTACTCTGCCCATGTTGGCCTTGTCCTGGAGGCAGAGCCAGACTTCTCTTCAGACTATTTCCCCTCATGCCTATAGAGGTTTGGTCTTTCAAACTGCCAGCCAATGCCATGATTGTTCCAGCTTCTACTCTCTGATTTTAATGTCTCCTTTCTGGCTGAGACACATGGTGGCACTCCACTGACAGTTCCCCAGCCATCCTGCTACCCTATAGCCATGAGCATAATGGATTTTATTTGGGGTGGCTAGGTGGCACAGTGAATAGAGCACCAGCCCTGGAGTCACAAAGACTTGAATTCAAACCCAGCTTCAGACACTTAACACTTACTAGCCCTGTGACCTTGGGCAAATCACTTAACCCCAATTGCCCTACATTCTCCCCTCCAAAAAGAAAAAAAAAGATTTTATTCTATTGAGATTAATTTCTACATGGTTGGGGTATCAGGACATTGTATCTCACCACTTATGTTAGGTGGAGTGGGATGATCTCATTGATTTACTCAGTCAGCCCCATCCTTATCACAGAAATTATTGATAACTATGTAAAACCATACCAACAAACTAAGATTCTTGGGATGTAGCTAATACAATCCTAAGACAAAAATACATACCTAAAAGTATCTGTTCACAATGTAGAAAAAGAGTCAGTTCATGAACAGAATAGGAAATTTAAAATTTAGAAACCAATGAGCAAATCCAAAATAAGGGAGGAAAGAGGAAATCTTGAAAACTGGAGGAAAATAGATATATTAGAAACCAAAAAGACTGCAGAACTGATGAGCAAAACTATAAGCTGGTTCTCTAAAAATATGAAAAAAGAATGAACATTTAGGTTAACCTGAGTAAAGAAAAGAGGGGGAAATCAAATGAACAAAGTACAAAATGATCAAGAAAAAATTATCCTGAAGAAATAAGGAACTAAAATGATTATTCATATCTACACTGCACAGTTAGTTATATGCTAACAAACCCGAAAATAAAACAGGAATAAAAGATTGTCTACAAAAACAAAAATGCTCAAGTTAAGAGAACATCCAGCAGAAATCTTACACAATCCAATCTCAGAAAACTGAATTAGTTATAAGGGAACTATCAAAGATGGGAGTGGCAGGGAGAATATAGGAGAGAGAAAGAGAGAGAGAGAGAGAGAGAGAGAGAGAGAGAGAGAGAGAGAGAGAGAGAGAGAGAGAGAGAGAGAGATTTGGTCCTGGTAGATTCTTAGGAGAATTCTGCCAAATTTTTAAGGAATGATTAATGCCAATGTTCCACAAATTATTCTCATAAATTGAGAAAAGAAGCACTCAACTCCTTCTATGATCTAACTATGACTCTAATAGCTAAAGAAGGGAAGAAAAAAGCAAAGAAGGAGAATTCTAGACAAATATAATTAATGAATACTGATTTTAATTTTTTCAAATAAAATCTGTCCAAGTAAGCTACAGGTATTCATCCAAGAAACCATTCTTCATGACCAAGAGATGTAAACAGCAAACATGTGAGGATGGTTCCATATTAGGAGAACAATCTTTCTTTAAATCCCAAGCCAAGTGATGGTGGCACTAGATGGAGATACGGAAAATGTAACTAACAAAGTACAAAACTCCTTTATTCCAGAAACCCTACAAAGCACAGACAGAAGAGAATGTAGATCTGACCCAAGCATCTTCCTAATACTCCAAGCTATTATGTGTAATGAGGGAGGACTAGACATCTCCCAATCAATATGGGGGGAAATCAAGGATGTCCCCTCACTCCATTATAATTTGACACAATTCTAGAAATGTTAGCAGTAACAGCAAGAAAAAGAAAATAAAAGAAAGCTTAGAGGAAAAAAGGAGACAAAACTGTTTTTGTTTGTTGATGATGTGAAGGCTTACTTAGAAAATCCCAGTGAATCAACAAAGAAACAAATCAAGGTAACTAATAACTTCAGTAAAGTACTGGATTACAATTTTACAAAACACAACAATTAATTTCATTCCAAATATCAAAAACAAAATTCAGGAGAAAATATCAAGAAAAAAAAAGAATTCTCCTTCAAAATAACTCCCAAATGCACAGAAATGTTCGGTCATCAATCTCCCCAAGTACCCTCCATACTTGTATAGATTCAATTGCTAAATACTCCTTAGAGAAATAAATAACAGCTTAAGTAACTAGAGGAATGGCCATGCTGCTGGCTGGGCAGGGCCAATGTAATCCACTGGGCAATATTACCAAATAAACCAGTTGGTCTTTATGTTATCCTTACCAAAGTACCAAGGGGGCACTCTCTAGAATTAAACAAAATGATAACAAAATTTACTTGGATGAGCAAAAAAGTCCAGAATATCAAGAGAAATAGTGAAGAAAAGGAGAAATAGAGGAGGTATAATTGTACTTTGAAATCCCACTATTTGAAAGCAGTAACCATCAAAGCTATTTGAACTGGTTAAAAAATTAGAAATTTAGGGGGCGGAGCCAAGATGGCAGAGTAGAAACAGCTCATCCAAGCCTCTCTGCTCCCAGATTCCCCACAAACTATGTAAAAAAGGACTCTGAACAACTTCTGGAGCCCCAGCACCCACAGAACGACACAGAGAAGCTAACCTCCCGCTGAGGACAGCTCAGCAGCCCTGCAGGAAGGACCAGCGCAGCAGTCTGGGAGCCGGCAACGTGCAGAGCGCAGAGCGCAGAGCGCAGGAGCCCAGCCGAGCCGAGCCCAGGTCCTCGTGAGCCGAGGTTTTAGCCCCAGGGCGGCAGGGCCAGCAGCTGGCTGGAGGGACCCCAGAACACCAGGAACTGTGTCGACTCCAGAATTATCAACATACCTAGGACAAAGTAAGAGGTTAGTGTCCTATGGACTTTGGGACCTGTATTTGGGGAATGCGTCAGCTCCCTCCCCTGGGGGCTAGAAGCCACCGAGGAGACACGCCATTTTGTAGTTTTCAGAGGCATTTCCGGCTCCCAGCCTACAAATCGTGGGGAGATCCAGCGATCAGTCTTGGGGGGTAATCTCTCTTGCTTTAACCTCCCTGGATCTGGATTGTGATCTAGGGTGGAAGTTGTGGGTGGGTTTACAGCTTACCAGAAACGGAAGTTGCCCCCCACACGTTCGGGACGAAAATTCCTCTAGCTGGCCTTAAAGCCATAGTGTGGCAATAAGCCCAAAAGTCAAGCAATTAAGTGGCAACATGCCAAGGCAAAGGAAACAGAAAAATGCAACCCTAGACTCCTATTTTGGGGGCATAGAGCGGGAAAAGGACTGTGAGGTCAGAAGTCCTGCTCCAAAAGCCCCAGGGGAAAACATGAGCGGGTTGCAGGCCATAGAGGACCTTAAGAAGGACTTTAAAAATCAAATAAGAGAAGTGGAGGAAAAATTGGAAAGAGAAATGAGAAGGATGCAGGAAAAGTATGAAATGAGGGTCAACAGCCTGACTGAGGAAAACAACACCTTAAAAAATAGACTAACTCAAATGGCAAAGGAGGCCCAAAAGGGCAATGAGGAGAAGAATGCCTTAAAAAGTCGAATTTGCCAGATGGAAAAAGAATCTCAAAAGTTCACTGAGGAGATTCATTCCTTCAGAGTTAGACTGGAGCAAATGGAAGCTAATGACTTTATGAGAAATCAAGATGCTGTTAAGCAGATCCAAAAAAATGAAAGATTAGAAGGCAATGTGAAATATCTCATGGGAAAAACCACTGACCTGGAAAATAGATCCAGGAGAGACAATTTAAAAATTATTGGACTACCTGAAAGCCATGATCAAAGAAAGAACCTAGAAATCACCCTTCAAGAAATTCTCAAGGAAAACTGCCCTGATGTTTTAGATCCAGAGGGCAAAATAGAGGTTGAAAGAATCCACCGATCACCTCCTGAAAAAGATCCCCAAAAGAAAACTCCCAGGAATATTATAGCCAGGTTCCAGAATCCCCAGATCAAGGAGAAAATACTACAAGCAGCCAGGAAGAAACAATTTCAATATTGTGGAAACACAATCAGAATAGCCCAGGACCTGGCAGCTTCTACACTGAGGGATCGAAGGGCATGGAATATGATATTCCAGAGGGCAAAAGAACTGGGAATGAACCCAAGGGTCACCTACCCAGCAAAACTGAGTATTTTGTTTCAGGGGAAAATATGGTCATTCAGTGGAATAGAGGACTTTCAAGCATTCTTGAGGAAAAAACCAGAATTGAATAGAAAATTTGACATCCAGACACAAGAAGGAAGAGATGCCTGAGAAGGTAATCAGGGAAAAGAAATCAAAAGGAACTTATCAAAGTTGAACTATTTACATTCCTATATGGAAAAGCAATAACTGTGACTGATGATATCTTTCTCACTGAAAATAATGGAAGAAGGGGGTGTGGTCATATGAATACATATGTGAATGTGTGTGTATATGGTTACAGTTATATATGGATAGAGGGCATAGGTTGAATTTGTTGGGAAGGGAGAATACTCAAGGGATGAAATTATGAGGTGAGAGAGGAAAGTGGCAAGAGGAGATGGGGAGAGACATGGTAGGGTAAACTATCCCATGTAGGGGAAGTGGTTGCAAAGGAGGGGGAGAATAAGGAAGGCTAAATAGGCAAAACCACATTCACATTGAATTTGGTTCAGGGAGAAAATGACATACATACTAAATGGGATATCTCAACCTGCAGCAGGATAGGGGGAAGGGGGATGAGAGGAGGGATGATGGATGGGAGGGCATCCTTGGGGTGAGGGGAGGTTGGAAGTACCCACTATAGAAGAGGGACAGGATCATGTAGGGAATGGACCAGGTGGGGGGTGGGATGAGTGGGAGGGAATTATAAGCAGCCTTGTACAATATATCTACTATGATAATGTTTTGCATAGCTAGACATGTACAACATATACTGAATTACTTATCTCCCAAGAAGGAATGGGTGACAAGGGAGGAAGGAAATGGATCTGAAATTCGAGGTCATAACATTAAATGTTTCAAATATATATATAAATACTATTATTAATACTCTTTTGCCTATAATTGGGAGATAAGATGTGCAGGCATTGGGACACAAAGATTCATCTTCCTCTAATGGAAAAGTCGATGGGGGTATGGGAGAAGGTATGGGAGAGAGCAGATTGGAGGAAGCGATATCTTGTGGGACTGCTATTCAGGGAGGTTGGGTAGGGGAATAATGGGGGGAAAATGATTGTAACTCAAAATCTGGTGGAAATGAATGATGTAAAACAGAAGTTAATAAAGCATTTGTTTAAAAAAAAATTAAAAAAATAAAAAAAAAATTAGAAATTTAAATCAATGGGCAGAGGCCCGAAAGACAATCTCAGGCAGCACAGAGGCCTGAATGAGGCCTGATCAACGTGGGGCCAAATTGACCCACCAACCACAAAGGCCACTACCAGGCCTATCACCGCAGAACTGGGACTGGACAGAGCAGGGTAAGAGTCAAATGCAGGGTCCCTGGCAGGGGCAGCAGCTACTCCTGAGACTATTGATCCACAGCCTAGAAATTTTAAAAGCCCGCATCTGGACCTCCAGGGACTAGGATGGCAGAGTGAGCCCCAGCTGCTCCAACCTGCTCCCCGCCCCTGCTCCTGAAAACATAACAATTATTGACCCAGGGTAAAACCTTAAACAGTAAAGGCTTGCAAACCCAAGAGGAAGGGTGTGGCTAGGACCCTGCCTCAAAATGGGTAAAAAATAGACTGCAAAGACAAAGACTCTGGAGTCCTACTATCCTGAGAGGGAGGAACCAAATTCAGAGGGAGATAGCATTGACTCCACACCCACAGCTGAAGCCTCAACAGGGAACTGGTCTCAAGCACAGAAAGCATTCTTAGACGAGCTCAAAAAGAACTTTGAAAACTAAATTAGAGAAATAGAAGATAAAATGAATAATTCTTTTAAAATCAAAATTGCAAAATTAGAAAAACATTACAATGAAGAAAATAGCTCCTTAAAAAGAAAAATGTGTGATATGGAAAAGGATATCCAAAAACTAACCAAGGAAAATAATTTGTTAAAAACTAGAACAAACCAAATTGAAGTGAATGACTCTATGGGGAACCAAGAATTAGTCAAACAAAACATCAAGAATGAAAAATTAGAAAACAAGGTAAAATATCTAAATGGAAAAATAACTGACCTAGAAATAAGATCCAGGAGAGATAATCTGAAAATCATTGGCCTACCAGAAAATCATGAAGGAAAAATGAGCCTGGACAACATCTTCCAAGAGCCCATCAAGGAAAACTACCCCAAGATACTAAAAGCAGAGAGTAAAATAGAAATTGAGAGAATCCACCAGTCACCTCCTGAAAGAGAGCCCAAATTGAAAAGTCTGAGAAATGTTGTGGCCAAACTCCAGAACTACCAGGTAAAAGAGAAAATACTACAAGCGGCCAGAAAGAAACAATTCAAATATTGCAGAACCACAGTAAGGATCACACAAGATCTGGCAGCCTCTACACTGAAAGATCAGAAGAAGCGGAATACAATTTTTTGCAAGGCAAAAAAGCTTGGGTTACAACCAAAGATATTCTACCCAGCAAAACTGAGCATATTCTTCCAGGCAAGGAGATGGTCACTCAATGATTAATAGATTTCCAGACCTTCCTGATTAAAAAGCCAGAGCTCAATGGAAAATGCATCCTCCAATTACGAGATGCAAGAGAGACATAGAAAGGTAAACAAGGAAAACACGCGCACACACACACCCACCCTGTTATTTAATAAGAACAAACTGTTTATAGACAAGTACAGGGTATGGGTACAAATTACACAAAATGATGATAAAAAAACCTTATTAAGTGCAACAAAGCGACTGCAATGGAAGAAGAGGAAAGAATGCAGCTGAAAAGGGTAGATTATGTCACACAAAAAGGCATAAAAACAGTATAGTAGAGAGAAAGGAGCATTATATGAGCTTTTCCCTCATTGGTTCTGGTGCAAGGAGGGAACAACACAACCAGTTAAGCATAGGACTCTATCGAGAAGAGACATAAAATGTATCATAATAGAAAGAGGGGAGAGAGAGGAGTTTTGCATGAGATCTGTTCCTGTCAATCTTGGTTCAAAGAAGAAATAACATACTAAATTAAGTATAAAAATCTATCATATCCTACAGGCAGTATGAGGGGGGAAGGGCTAAGAAAGAGGGGGTGGTTAGAAGGAAGGGAAGAAGTAAGGAGAAGGGGAGGAAAAGGGAGAGGGGCTGAGAAGAAGGGAATACTGAGGGAGGCAGTGGTCAAAAGGAAATATCTTAAGGAGGGGAAGGGAGAAGGGGGGAAAAATAAAATCATAAACAGGGGAGGGAACAGGATGGAAGGAAAAAGACAGATAGTAATCACAACTGTGAAAGTGAATGGGATTAACTCTCCCATAAAATGGAGGTGGATTGCAGAATGGATTGAAAATCATAGTCCTACAATATGCTCTTTACAAGAAGCACATTTGAAACAAAGGGATACCCACAGGGTAAAGGTAAAAGGCTGGAGTAAAATACATCATGCCTCAGCTAAAGTAAAAAAAAGCAGGGATAGCAATCCTTATCTCAGATAAAGCAAAAGCAAAAATTGACCTAATTAAAAGAGATAAGGAAGGAAACTATATCCTACTAAAAGGCACCACCAAGAATGAAGCAATATCATTACTTAACATATATGCATCAAGTGGTATAGCATCCAAATTCCTAGAAGAGAAGGTAATGGAATTAGAGGAAGAAATAAATAGCAAAACTATACTAGTGGGGGACCTTAATCTCCCCTTCTCTGAACTTGATAAATCCAAGCTCAAAATAAACAAGAAAGAAGTTAAGGAGGCGAATAGAATTTTAGGGAGGGTAGATATGATAGATCTCTGGAGAAAACTGAATGGGGATAAAAAGGATCATTGCCTACTAAAGTGGGAAGCGCCCTCACAGCCAGTGTTCCTAGTTTTACCCAGAACAAGTGACTTCTCTTCCAGTGAGTGAACCTCTGGTAAAGAACCGTTTCCTTATCATTTCCCGGTGACCTTCCTTCTTGTCAGCCTGATCTGCCTCTGCACCCCAAAGCTCTCAGCATTTCCTTGGTTCCCAGGGCTCTCCAGCAGATTGCCCTCATAGTTCCACAGCTGTCTTAGCCCCGTGATTTGTCTGGAAGAGATGAAAGCGATCCTGACTCTGGCTCAATGCGCAAGATGCCCCCCCGGGGACATATGATCCTGTGGAGACATCTGGAGATGTGGAGGCTGGGGGCCAATAACTCAGGCCGCCTGTCGGGGACAGAGAGCTCCCAGGGCCACATCAGGAGCAAAGCACCTGGAGTCAGCTCCTTCTCCCAATCTTGTGCTTTGCTTTTGTTCATATCCTTGCCAAGCTCCTCAACAGCCATCGGGCCCAGGACTGAGGAGATGATGGAGGGAGGCATCCTGCAGGAGGTTAAGGGAGAGTCACGACAATCATCTCGAGATATCTAGAATGGGCACAAGCTTCCTAGCTCAGCACAAAGCCAGATCAAGAGGGTTAGTCTGGTCGGGGCATCCACTCTTCTGGACAAGTGACCTCCCTCAGACAACAGGACAAGTGGTGGCTGTGGCAGAGAGGTCATCTGACAAGGAAGGAGGGGAGCAGGTTCACTCCTCCTCCTAGCTACAGCATGTGGGTCACCCTCCTCAGTCACCATCCTGCTTTCTCTCCTGTGGCCCCTCTCCTCCACCTTCCCAGCATCTTTTCTACAAAGTGCCATCCACAGCTAGATTGCTCCTCCAGATGGATTCAGACTGGGCAGATATGAAACCTGGCCTCATTCTTCCCCTGAACCACCCACCATTTTCCACCTCCCCCTTCCAGAAAGTACTTACCCCCTAATCTGTATTTGTCTGTTTGTGGTGTTTCTACCCTAGAATGTAAGCCCTTTGAGAGCAAGGACACTCCACTACTGTCTTTGTTCCCCCATCTCCTAGCATAAGTCATAGGATCATTGGAGTTTAACCCTAACCTCACTTTGCAGATGGGCAAACTGAGGTCCAGAGGAATGGGCGAGACCCTTAAGAATAAATAGTGACTTCATAAACTCTGCTCAGAATTCCTGGACTTTGCCCAGACCCGCCCGACTTGAGGAAACAGACAGCCCAGTGAGCACAGAGGGAGAGTGGGCTTTTGTCAGGGAGGTGATTGGAGGAAAAGCAAGTGTGGACCCATCATGACTTCCAGAGAGCCAGCTGGGGCCGTTTCCAGGCACGTGCTGTTTGGCACAGCCTCCACCAAAGACTTGGAATTGCACAGAATAGACCTGCCATTGTGTGCCATGATCCCAAGCATCCCCCAACAATCCCTGAAAGATCTTGAGTCGGGCTCGTCTGGTAGATACCAAGGTCGGACCTGGCAGAATTCCACACCTAGGCCTGATGCCACCGATGCTGCCCAGGGTTGTGGGGATTTTCCATGGAGTCGGGATGGAGGCTAAAGAGCTGGGGGCTGGGATTGCCCCCTTGCAGCACATGCGTTCTGCCCCAGCTCTTTCAGCAAACTTCTCACAGCTTGGACCTCTACCCCACATCCCAACCAGGGCTGGGCATGAGGACCTTTGTCCTGTTTAATTCCACGGCAAAGCCTAACCGTCTTCATGAGTCCCGGTGCTGCTTTGCCCATCTGTTCACATCTCAATGAAGAATATTGATGAATAGTCTCCCAAGAGAAAAAAAAAAAAGTCACGGACTCTCCTCCCCTCCTCTCTGCAGTCCAGAGCTCCCGGGGACGCTCACATCAGTAAAGAAAGGGGACCAGAGCTGACCTGTCTCTCGAACCCTCCGGATCCCAAAGCTCTTTAACGGCGTTGAGAGGGAGCATGAAGTAGCAGACAGCCTCAAAGCCAGGAAGGTCTGGGTTCAAGTCCCACTTTTGATGGATACACGCTGCGTGCCTGGGCATATTGACAAGCTTCTCGGTGGCCCAGACTCAGACGAGGGGGCGCTCCTGGCATCGGGGGAGGGGCCGTTCCCTACTGCGTTCTTTCATTGGATTTCTTAGCAGACCCGTGAGGATTAGCACATCACTAGTGGGCATTTCTCTGGCCTGATTTTATTTGATTCACATCAGTCCCATTTCCTAGATGAGGAAAACTGTGCCTCAGAGAAGGGAAGCAGAATCAATCTAAGCCTTCTGCCAGCCAACAGCCTTCTAGTTCCTGAACACATCTCTTGTGCCCTTGTCCCCTCTCCAAAGTGCCTAAGTATCCCTGCTGGGAAGACTCTGGGCCCCTTCCCATCCCGGCTACCCTCCCCTGGACACTCTTTCCTTCCAAAACTGTGACCCCAAGAACCGAGTGCAAGACCCCTGCTGGAGGCAGAGGGCAGTGGACCAATGTGAATGTCACCTCTAGATTCTCATCAGCTCGTGGCCTTGAAACTGAGAATGTTCACCTTTCTTCTTCTTTAGGGCAGAGAAACCCAGCGCAGCCTGTGCCCTGGTCTCCTCCGAGCTTAAACATGAGCCTCTGATTACACCTGGCCAGGGTCCTCCGCTCAGTCAGGGCACAGCTCTCCAGGTGGACAGAGACACTCTCTTGGTACCTCCCAGCTCATGGTGCTGCCCAGGACAGGGGCTGCTCTGTGAGCCTGGACCAGACCAGAAGGGTCTGCACTCAGGGGAGGTGCAGGGAGCTCACTTGCTAACAGTGCTAAAGGGCTCCTTCCAGGTCCCCAGAAAGAAAGGAACACTGGAGATTGGATGAGCTAGTGTGTGTGTGTGTGTGTGTGTGTGTGTGTGTGTGTGTGTGTGTGTGTCTGAATATGTGAGTGTGTGTGTGTAAGCATCTGAGTATGTGTGACTGTGAGCATGAGTGTGTGTATGCATGTGAGTGTGTTGTGAGACTATGTGATTGTGTGTGTGAGCATGAGTGTGTGTGTGTGTGTGTGTGTGTGAGTGTGCTGACTCAAGTGCCTGCAGGTCTCAGAGTGGATAGGAAAGTCAGCTCTTGATGTGTCCAGCCACAATTGACTGTCCTAAAATGTCACTAATTATCAGAGACTAAGAAGGCTTTTCTCTAATAACTGCCCACAATGCTTGTCACTGTAAAAGTGAGTTTGCTTTTCACATAATGGATTTTCCCATTCTTTTAGGAGGGCTCCCTCCTTCCTTAGTAATAGAGGGAGTGGATGGAAGGCTGTGAGTAAGCTGCCCGTGGGCTCCCTGGGCAAACACCTGCTGAGCCCCTGGCCTGTGCCCAGTCTGCCCCAGCTGTCCCCTCCCGCCTGAGATGCCTTCTCACTTTCATGCCACCTTTTGGAATCCTTGGCTTCATCCAAGAATCCACTTCCTGATTCTCCATCTGCTGGTAGACCCAACCCCACCCACCCCCACAACCACGGGGTGCTTGCTTTGTACATTGGCATCTGCTCCCCTGGAGCAGAGGGCATCTTCCATAGGACACTCATATCACTCCATCCTCCACAGCCCCATGTAATTAGCCTGGCATACAAAAGGCCTGTGTGGCTTAGCTGAGTGATTGCCCAGACAGCAGTGACTAGGGGTGGAGGTTGCCAGGGATAGGCTTAAGTATAAGGTCAGTTTGACAACGAACCCCATGCCAATGGGAAGGATGGGCTCCCCCTCCCGACGGGTCTTCAGACCAGCTCTGTATGTAGGAGGATAGCGAGAGACTTGTGCAGATGCAGGTTGGGTGAGGGCATGTTGATGGTCCTTTCTCAATCTGAGCTGCCCATTCGAAGCCCCAGCCTTGGAAGGAGGGAGTGGAGGGAGCCTGGTTGTTTGTATTTCAAGATGTAGGAAATGGCATCTGAATCCAGCTCGAGATGCAAGGTTGGTGGACAACTATGTGTCTCAGGACGAAGTTGGTGAAGAGAAGAGGGAGGTGGGGAGATCAATTTAACACAGAGCAATTTGCACCATTATTTCTCTGGAAAAAAAAATAATAAAGAGTTGTCATGGAAACAGTAAAATTAGAAATCTGTCTGTTTGGGGGAAAGACGGGGTGCTAGCTGTCAGGCTGGCAGCAACAGCTTCTTTGTGTTGACTCACAGAAAAGAAAAATCAACATCATAACTGACTTGGCATTAGTGAGGAGGCCAGCCCCAAGAAGAGGGAAGAGATCCCAAGAGACTGCAAGGTCTTGAGGGGCTCGAGGCATGGTCAGGAGGAGATTTGTCCTCTGGGGCCAGAAGAGGCAGACAAAGCGAGGAGCTGCTCCCAGGGGTCTTCCTTCAGGAGAGCCAGGGAGCAGAGAGGGACCACTGGGGGAGGCAAAGGCACCTCGGTCTGGTGTTTTGTGATGGAAGTTACAAGCTATAGGCAAGGAGTCTGACTCTGACTCCTGGAACAACGTGAAGGTGTGTTGGTCAAAGGATGGTTAGCAAACATCTGGAACAGAAGGCATCGATTCCAAAGATGGGTCAGGGCTCCCTCAGGAACTATTCACGGTAGACACACCTTATTTCCTTTTGCAATAGGGTTCCTGGCCTGGAAACTCAGGAGACTGCTGCAGGGCAGTCGGTCACTAAACATTCGCTAAATGCCTACAAGTGCCAAGCACTGGGCTAAGACAGTCCCTGACTTGAAGAGCTAACAATTTAACAAAGGTGGACACTGCACAGAAAGAAAGTTAAAAGTGCTGGGGGAGGGGAGAGGGGGATGGGCTTGGCTCAGGAATGTGAGGAAGAAGCCCCAAGTGCATCCAGGAGGGAGAGAAGAGCTAGCTGGCCTGGACGCCCTTCTTAACTGGAGGTCAGGGAGAAGCTCTCCTCCTCTCTCCTCCTCCAATCAGATGCAGGGAAGGGCCCCAGGGCAGAGGACAGTGATCCTGCGGGATGGCGAGGCTCCTGGGACATGATGGAGAAATCCAGTAAAGCTGGGAGAGAAGGGCTCAGCGAAGCTTTGGTGAAGTGTCTTGGGTTATTCTTCTGGGAAAGGAGAGATGTGGTTTCCTTTAGATCATAATGTCCTTGAGAGACTTTAGGATGAGTAGAGCGGCCAGAGTCTCACCTCTTATGAAAGGGATTTGTTCTGTGAAGATCCAATCGAATGAATGAGGAGGTGGGTGATTCGATGTCCTCTGAGGTCGCTCCCAGCACTGGAGACCCATGTGTCTGTGCCTGTGACTGGAGGTGAGGCCGCAGCCCTCAGCTTCATCTGGGGTCAGAGCCCCCCTTCCCTGCGTGCTTTTGTAAAAAGCCAATGTGCCTCTAGACACACAGCATCAGAAAAATACAGAAATGATGTGCACACTCTGGCTGAAGAGGGAGTCAAGGACCCTAAAAATAAACACCCCTCCTCTCCAAACCCTCCTGGCACAGTGGGTGCTTGGGCATCACCTTATGGATAGCTCCTCAGATGAAGAGAAATAATCCTTGGGCCCAGGGAGGGAACAAGTATTTATTAAGCGTCTACTTTGTGCCAGCCACTGGCACAATGTTACAAGATTATCTCGTGTCATCCTTAAAACAACCCTGCAAGGTGGATGCTATGATTATCTCCAGTTGACAGTTGGGGAAATAGAGGCAGACAGATGCCATGCCCAGGGTCACATGGCTAAGACATGTCTGAGGCCAGAGTTGAATTCAGGTCTTCCTGACCACAGGCTCTCTTCACTGCACCCCTGGCTCCATGCATAAAAGTGCCTGTGTCTGTACACATACCCTGTGCCCACTTCCAGCCCCTCCTCCAGAACAGCTCAGAATATGAGAAAATCCTGATGACTCCTCCCATTCGGGGCTTCATCCCGTATCCAAAACACCAAAATGTATCAGTCTTGTGACCCTGGACAAGTTGGTTTCCTTCTCTGGAACTCAGTTTCCTCATCTATAAAATGGGGGTGTGAACTCCAGCATTGGATAGTTGTCAACCTCGAAGAGTCAGTTATATTAGTTCATTATGCAAATTTCCCAGGTAGGTCAGAAGTACTCTGAGGAGGGCACACGTTGAATTTGGTGGGAAGGGATGGTACTTAAGGTGTGAAGTTAAGAGGTGAGAGAGGAATGTGGCAAGAGGAGATGGGGAGAGACAGGGTGGGGTAAACTATTTCATGTAAAAGAGGCAAGGGGAAGTAGTTGCAGGGGAGGGGGAGAATAGGAAGGCAAAAAAGCAAAACCATGTTCTCATTGAATGACATACATACTAAATGGGATATCTCACCCTGCAGCAGAGTAGGGTGGAGGGGGATGAGAGGGGGGATGATGGAGGGGAGGGCATTCTGGGGGGAGGGGAGGTTGGAAGTACCCACTTTCGAAGAGGGACAGGATCAAAGTAGTGAATGGACCAGGTGGGGGATGGGATGGGGGGGAGGGAAATATAAGCAGTCTTTTACAATATATCTACTATGGTAATGTTTTGCATAGCTACACATGTACAACACATACTGAATTGCTTATCTTCCCAGAGGGAGTGGGTGACAAGGGAGGAAGGGAATGGATCTGGGATGTGAAGTTTTAAAATTAAATGTTTCAAATATATATATATATATATATATATATATATATATATCATTATCAATACTATTTTGCATGTAATTGGGAGATTGCAGGCATTGGGGCACAGAGATTCACCTTGCCCTAATGAAAAAGTCGAAGGGGATATGGGAGAAGACATGGGAGAGAGCAAATTGGATGAGGGGATATCCTGTGGGACTGCTATTCTGGGGTGGTGGGTAGGGGAAAAAATGGGGAAAAATTGTAATTAAAAATCTGGTGGAAATGAATGATGTAAACTAGAAGTTAATAAAGCATTTGTTCAAAAAAAAAAAAAGAAGTACTCTGAGCCCACTTCCGGAGAATCAGAAATGCACATTGTTATCACGATCATGACAAGCATTTATTAAGCACCTGCTGTGTGCCAGGTACCATGGTAAGTTCTAGGGATACAAGAAAAAAAAGCAAAAGGCAAGAGAGCATCCTTCCCTTCCCTCACTTTCCCCAGAGTGGCTTTCCGGGTCTCAAGGAGCTTCCTTTCTGATGCACAGACGAGATGTAGAGGGGAAAGAAGGCACGCACAGTGGGCCGGGGTGGGGGAGGAGCAGCAAATTCCTCTTGCAGAAGGGACATGGAGAATTCTGTTGTCTTGTCATGGTGTCACCTCCAAGGGCTGTGCCGGGGTGTGTGAGCCTGACCCATGATCTGTGCCTGTGTGTTCATGCATGTTCATGTGTGCACGGGTGTGCACGTGTGCCCAAACACCTGGGCATGCAGGAGTGCACAGAACATCCTGCTCTCTTTGTCCCCAGGCTGAGACGGGGCAGCAGGTGCAAGGTCTCGGCACCTACTGAGCAGCCAATTTCAGACGTCTCCCTGTAGCAAGTACTGCCTCTGAGTGGAACCAGAGAAGCTTTGTAAGCTGTTGAAAGTCCCCCCACTGGGATGAGGTCAATTGTTACTATTCCAGGAAATGTCAAGTGATGAGCAAAGCGACGTTGGACCGGGGTCAGTGGGAACCCTGTCTGCACTCAGCATCCACAGCTCCACTCAGCAGCCTGTGCACACAGAGGGGGCTGCTCCTGACATCGGCTGCTTGGTCCAAGGAAGCTGGACGAAGCCCGACCCAGTGTGGACCACACCAGTGTGGGCTCCTCCGTGCCTTCTTCTCTCTGTGTCTCTCTCTATCGCTGTCTCTCTCGGTCTCACTTTCTCTCTGTCTCTATGTCTCTCTCTCTATCTCTCTGTCTCTCTGTTTCTCTCTCGGTCTCTGTCTCTGTTTCTGTCATTCTCTGTCTCTGTCTCTCTGTCTCTCTCTCTCTCACCATCTTTCCCTGTCACTCACTTTTCTCTTTCCCACATTTGCCTCTCTTCCAGTTCTTAAGCCTTACTTTCTCATTGCCAGTGGCGTCCAAGTCTCATTTCTGTCTTTCCTTCTTTTTTTGCTTCTCCCCCAGGAGACTTTAGGACCCATGGGAAAGGCTCTCTCCTATCAGGAGGGACTTTGGAGGTGGGAAAAAGGGAAATGAGGGCAGGGATTTGGGAAGCAACACTGTACCCGCTAACTGCACTTCAAATCTCCCCCAGGTGGGAACACCGTGAATCCCTGTGCGCAGCTGGGGGGAGGGAGGAGCCGAGAGCAGAGAATGTCTTGAATTTCTCTCCCGTGATTTCTAATTTTGGTGAACTTTACAAAACATATAATAAGTGAAATCAGATTCAGTTTTATTCATCCCATATTGTTAAAAGCCTTCTGCAATGAACACGACTGAGCAGGGCTTGCTCACTAACAGAGATAACCGTGAAACAGTCACATTGTCCAATTTGTCCTCGAGCGCTTTCAGTCACGTCTGACTCTACGTGACTCCGTTTGGGGTTTTCTTGGCAAAGATGCTGGAGTGCTTTGCCACTTCCCTCTCCAATCCATTTTACAATTGAGGTAAACAGAGTTAAGTGACTTGTCCAGGGTGACACAGCTAATAGATGCCTAGGTTGGTTTTGAACACAGCCCTCCTGACTCCAGGCCCAGCCCTTTATCCACTGTCCCCCACTGTCCCCCATGTCACTGCCCAATGCTTTGGGGTTATTTCCATTTTGAATATTAATTGCAGAACAAGTTTTTGCTTTTTGTGCCTGCCGGTAGCATATGTGAAATACACTTTAAAAACAAAGTACTTCTGTGCTCCATTGCCTGGTGCTCAAGCTTTCACTGATATTATTATCATCATTCCTGATTTACAAATGGCTTCCCCACACATTACATCACCTATGTCCCTCCCCATCAACCCTGGGAGGGTCTGGAGGCAGGCACTGCCCCACCCACATCAGAGATGAGGAAGCTGAGTCCAAAGGTCCCCCAAATGCTCAGTGACAAGCCCAGGACAAGCAGAACCCAGGTTCCCTGAATCACAGCCCTGTGTTGTTTCTAGCACAGCCACAGGATCCTTCCATAGACTAAAGTCTTTGCTGTGTGAACATCCTCGGGAAGACAAACTCCAATCACTGTCTGTACCGTCCTCTTGGGAGGGAGCATCCATCCTCAGGCTACAGATGAAACACAAACCAGCTGAATCATTCTGGCCACTGCTCAGTCATCTATTGACGGAGCCACAGGGGAGAGGGGACACTGGTGACCTTGACTCGGCAAAGCTTTATCCTGTACAATCCTTCCTCCAGGCAGGGCTAGATTGGAGAATGACAAAGATCACTCCAAGCTGCTGAAAAAGGACAAAAGCAGGACAGTGTCTGTGGTCCTGGTGCACTTTAATGGCCTTGACTGAAGTGCTTTCTCTTCAAAGAAACGGGGTCTCTCCTCTGGGGACACTGCTGCCTCTGAGGAGGGAGAAACAGGGAGCTCTCCCAGCTGATGGGCATCCAGGTTCTTGGCAGCACAACCATGGGCAGCAGCAGCTGCTCACTCTCTTGACCAACCCACAGGCATTCCATCTCCAGCCTGCTGCACAGCTCTGTAATTAAGTTAGGGCTAGCCTTCACACTCTGGTCCAGGACCAAGGCAGTGCATTCTTTTTCTCTTCTGCATGGTTGTTTACAAAGGTTTGCTGTGTTTCTGCAGGCATCCCCAGAGAGTCCCCTCTTCTCAGCAGAAGGGCCTGGTTTCCCCCAAGGCTGGCCCAAGGCCTCAGCACTAGTAGGAGCCTGGCCTGGCTTTGCTTGTTCCCACAGTCTCCAGTTCTCACTGCGACCAAGCACAGTTTCAGGGGCCACCAGAGAGCATTGGGTGATGGGCTTCGTTTTCACTTTGCATGACAAGCCCAGCACATGGCCTGACCTGGAGACATCACTTCCTGCCTGTGGACTCAATTGGACTGAGTTTCTGGGCATCTGATCAATTCAAGGGGATAGAAGTGACTCTAAAACAGACAGTTTTTTAGTGTAAGAGAGAAAGTCTTTAAACAATTTTACTTTTAGTTCTAAGTTTTCCAAAAGGGAAGAAAAGCTTCAGAATCTTGGAAGTCAGAAGGGCCTGCTAGGAGTCTCTGATCCTACCATGTGGCTTCCTACGTGCCAAGACCCAGGCTCAGGGAGATTTCTGCTGCCAACGATGCCTCTTACAGTCAGGACCCTGGGCCTGGGGCTGAAGGGCCTGAGGATAAGCAGCATCAGCTCTAAAGCCCTCACTTGACAGGAAGGGAAACAGGCCCAGAGAAGCTGCTGCCTTGCTCAGGGTCACACAGAGAGATGAAATTCTAACTCAGATCCTGTAACTAGGGAGCCTCCATGTTTCCCACTGCACCAGGCTGCCTCTCTGTGTAAGGTAGCAACGAGACTTCAGTCCTTGGCCCAGATGCCCACTGCAGCCTGAGTCTCAGCTGCCAGCACTGAGTCTACTCAACTGAGTCTGAGTGAAGCTGCATTCAGGCCAGCTTTTCCCAACCTCTCACGGGTTGTAGATGAGGACCCTGTGGAGGCAACACCAGTATCAAGTTATCTCCAGCTGAGCGAGTGCCCCGCCGAGCCCACGTTCCACCAATGGCTCTTCCATGGTCCCATAGTGCATGAGGAAGGAGAGCTGGTGCATGGAGGGGACCTGGAGTGTGGCCTCTCTGCTCCCCACCACAAACACCCCTCTGTCCCTGCGAGTGGCCCCAAGTGGCTGCTGCCCAAGGTGTCCAGCTGAGTCTCACTCCCTGAGGCCAGTCTGTCTTCACATCCCCAGAGCTTAGCATGAGCCTGGCACACACTGGGCTTTAGTGAGTATTTGCTAATTGATTCCTATGCTCCCCAAATACTCATTCCTCTGAGGTCTTTGCCTCCATCAATCCTTCTCAGAGAATCTTGACTTTGTCCCCACCTTGACTGTGCCCAGCCCTGCCCAGAGAAGACCCCAAGGAGGGAGCTTTTTGAAAGAAAGGTTTATTCACTGTGTACATACATACATATATATAAATGTTTGTGTATACACACACACACAAACATTTACTAAGTACCAACTATGTGCCAGGCCCTCTGCTAAGCATTGAGGATACCAAAAGAAACAAAAGACAGCCCTGCCCTTAAGGAGCTTACAGTCCAATGGGGAAGATGACATGTGAATAAATATAATTGAACCCAGTTCTATAACAGGAAAGCACCCAGATGAGGAGGGTTTGGGGAAGACCTCCTGCCGAAGGTGGGGTTTGAGTTGGGACTTAAAGGAAGCTGGGGCAGCAATGGTCAGAGCAGCAGAGGGAGAGCATTCCAGGCCTGGAGGACGGCCAGAGAAAATGCCTGAAGCCCAGAGATGGAGGGTCTTTTTGTTAAACAGGAAGGAGGCCTTGTCACTGGATCAAAGAGTATGAGGTGGGGAGGAGGGTGTAGAAGATGGCAAAGGTAGGTGGCAGCTGGGTCATGAGGAGCTTTAAATGTCCAGAACTCCAGAATATTTGCTCCTGGAGTTTATGGGGGTGGGAGGATGACCAGACCTACACTTTAGGAAAAAATGCTTTGGTGGCTGAATGGAGGATGGAAAACCCTGGAGGCAGGCAGGCCCCCCAACAGCTGTTGCAAGAGTCCAGGCATGAGGTGATGAGGGTCTGCACCAGGGTGGGGGCAGGATCAGCAGACAGAAGGGGTCCTATCCAAGAGAGGCTGCAAAGGTGAAAACAGGCCTGGCACCATATTGGATATGGGAGTGAAAGAGAGTGAGGAGTCCAAGACAACTCCTAGATTGGGATCCTGAGGGCTTGTCCTCCACAGTAATGGAGAAAGAGGAGTGCTTAGGGAGAAAGATAATGAGTTCTGTTTTGGACATATTGCATTGAAGATGTCTACAAGGTGGTTGGAGATGCAAGATTGGAGGTCAGGAGAAAGACTGAGACATGAAAGGTAAATTTGAGAATTATAAGCATAGAGATGATCATTAAATCCATGGGAGATGATGAGATGACCAAGGAAAGAGGGAGAAGAGAAGGGGTCCCAGAACAGAGCCCTGAGAGATAACCATGGTTAGAGGGCATGATCTGGAGGAGGATCCAGCAAAGAAAACTGAGAAGGAGCCATCAGAGAGGGAGGAGGAGAACCAGGAAAGAGAGATCCTGAAAATCTAGAGAGAAGAGATGATCAAGGAGGGAAGATCACCAACAACATCAAAAGCTACAGAGGTCAAGGAGGAGGATTGAGAAAAGACTACTGGGTTTGGCAACTGAGAATCATTAGTAGCTTTTGACATAGCTGTTTCAGTAGAAAATTGGAAGCCAGATTATAAGCGGTTAAGAAGAAACTAAGAGGAAAGAAAGTGGAGGCCCCTATTGAAGACTGCCTCAAGGGCAGAAGAGAGTAGGATGAAGGTTAGCAGGGATGGAAGGATCAAGTGAAGGGTTTTTTTCCAGATGAGGGTGACATGAACATGTTTGTAAGGAAGGAGCCAGTATACAGGGCTCCCCGAACAGTGCAGATGATGGAGAAGCCAATCTGCTGGAGAAGAAAGGATGGAAGGTATTCACTTGAATAAATAGAGGGCCTTGGTCTCATCATATAAGACACAGGTAAAGGAGGATAGAGAGACAGAAAGTGCCTGAATGACAGGAGAAAGAGGGGAGAAGAGGCAGCTCACAGAAAGTGGCATCATTTGGTGGGGGGGGGGGGTTGTTTTGTTTTGGGCAAAACATGAGACAGTCCTCAGCTGAGAATGTGGGGGAGGAGAAGGTTACAGGAGGGATAATGAGATTTGGAAGAGCAGCTGTGGAAGGTCAGAGAGTGAGAGCAATAGTAGGCTTACTGGGCAACAGCAAGGGTTCAGGAGAGGCTGTATAGCATCAATCTGAAGTGGACATAGTCAGAATGGCTGTGTGATTTTTCTCCATCTTTGTTCAGCAGCACATGTGTAGGAATGAAGGTGATGAATGCTGGGTATGACCCAAGACTGAAACTTGGCTGGGCATAATCAGGGATGTGATAATGGGACAAGAGATTCAAGAGAGAGGGTGGTGTAAAGCTGAGCTGGTTCACCAAGGAGTCAAGATATAGTCAATAGATATCTCACACAATGATGATGATGGTGGTGGTGATGGTGGTGGTGATGGTGAGGATGGTGATGGTGATGATGATGATGGTGGTGATGGTGATGATGGCGATGGTGGTGATGGTGATGATGGTGATGATGATGATGGTGGTGGTGGTGGTGATTGTGGTGATGGTGATGATGTTGATGTGATGATGATGGTGATGGTGATGATGGTGGTGATTGTGGTGATGGTGATGATGGTGATGATGATGGTGATGGTGATGATGATGGTGATGGTGATGATGGTGATGGTGATGATGGTGATGGTGATGGTGGTGATGATGATGATGGTGGTGATGGTGATGGTGATTGTGGTGATGGTGATGATGGTGATGGTGGTGATGATGGTGATGGTGATGATGATGGTGATTGTGGTGATGGTGATGATGGTGATGGTGATTGTGGTGATGGTGATGATGGTGATGGTGATGGTGGTGATGGTGGTGATGGTGATGATGGTGGTGATGGTGATGATGATGGTGATGGTGGTGATGGTGATGATGGTGATGGTGATGATGGTGATGGTGATTGTGGTGATGGTGATGATGGTGATGGTGGTGATGATGATGGTGGTGGTGATGGTGATGGTGGTGATGGTGGTGATGATGATGATGGTGGTGATGGTGATGATGGTGATGGTGGTGATGATGGTGATGGTGATGATGATGGTGATGATGGTGATGGTGATGATGGTGATGGTGATTGTGGTGATGGTGATGATGGTGATGGTGGTGATGATGATGGTGGTGGTGATGGTGATGGTGGTGATGGTGGTGATGATGATGATGGTGGTGATGGTGATGATGGTGATGGTGGTGATGATGGTGATGGTGATGATGATGGTGATTGTGGTGATGGTGATGATGGTGATGATGATGGTGGTGGTGATGATGATGGTGGTGGTGATGATGATGATGGTGGTGGTGGTGATGGTGGTGATGATGATGATGGTGGTGATGGTGATGGTGATTGTGGTGATGGTGATGATGGTGATGGTGGTGATGATGGTGATGGTGATGATGATGGTGATTGTGGTGATGGTGATGGTGATTGTGGTGATGGTGATGATGATGATGGTGGTGATGGTGATGATGGTGATGATGATGGTGATGGTGGTGATGATGATGATGGTGATGATGATGATGGTGGTGATGGTGATGATGGTGATGATGATGGTGATGGTGGTGATGATGATGGTGGTGATGGTGGTGATGATGATGATGGTGGTGGTGGTGATGGTGGTGATGATGATGATGGTGGTGATGGTGATGGTGATTGTGGTGATGGTGATGATGGTGATGGTGGTGATGATGGTGATGGTGATGATGATGGTGATTGTGGTGATGGTGATGGTGATTGTGGTGATGGTGATGATGATGATGGTGGTGATGGTGATGATGGTGATGATGATGGTGATGGTGGTGATGATGATGATGGTGATGATGATGATGGTGGTGATGGTGATGATGGTGATGATGATGGTGATGGTGGTGATGATGATGGTGGTGATGGTGGTGATGATGATGATGGTGGTGGTGGTGATGGTGGTGATGATGATGATGGTGGTGATGGTGATGGTGATTGTGGTGATGGTGATGATGGTGATGGTGATTGTGGTGATGGTGATGATGGTGATGGTGATGATGATGGTGATTGTGGTGATGGTGATGATGATGGTGGTGATGGTGGTGATGGTGATGATGGTGATGATGGTGATGGTGGTGATAGCATTTAGTGCTTTAAAATTTGCAAAATGCTTTACACATGCTAACTCATTTGACTCTCACAACATCCCTGGAAGATAAGTGCTATTATTATCCCCATTTTACAGATTAAAAAACTGAGACAGAGAGGTTAAGTGACTTACCTAGGGCCACTAGTAAGTACCTGAGGTCAGCTGTGAATACTGTAGTGTAGATTCTTGGTGTTCTTCCCATTTATGTGAATGAGTTGGGCTCCAGAGGATGACTACTACTTCCTCTCGGGGCTCTAGAGAATCTGTGAGTGGTTGGAGGTGTCTTTCTCACATTGTACTCATTAATATCCAGCTGTCACTGATTACCAGTGACATTAATCAGTCAAAGAGAATAGGAGGAAAACGAAAGTTTCTGATACCCTTTCCCATCAGTTCATCCAGAAACCAGGAAAAATTGGGCTCAGTCTTAGAGGTAAAGTGGGGAAAAGGGTAACTCACAGCTCCTGAAAGTCCTTCTGATGGACTCTCCAGGATGCTCCCCTTAGATGTGTTACTTTGTCTGTTCATTTGTTTTCCCTTTGGGATTCTTTGTAGAGATTTAAATCTCTCCATATGCTGCCAACGCAGACACTTGTTCTAGGAACACTGCTAGGATAGCAATCAATTAATAAACATTAAATGCTACTGTGTGCTAGGCCCAGTGCTAAAGGCTGGAGATACAAAAAGAGGCAAAGACTGCCCCTGCTTTCTAGGAGTTTACACCCTAATGGGGGGACATCATTGGGCAGAAGGAGCCTCACATCCCCCAGAGCTTTCAAAGCTCACAAGGTCATCCTCCTCCACCTGGGAGGAGCTGAGGAAGAGGCTGAGACCTCCTCTTCCTTCCCTCCTAGGCAATTCCTTCTTGTGGCTTTAACCAGCAATGCCTCCCCTCCCCCCCCCCACCACCAGCCAGGCACTAGAATCGCTCTGTCAGCTCCAGGTTGGATGCACAACCTCCGAGGTGGAAGCTGGTTTCCTGAACCAGCCAGAACACACTTCCTTTGCCATCTCCCCCTTTGGCCAGGAATGGTCCACCTTCAGTCCAAAGCCTAAGGCTGATGACTCCGTTGACTCATTCATTCCCAAATCCCTCATCATTCCAGGGTCATCCCTGTTCATTATTTCTAATTTAGATTGTGATCTCCTTGGGGCAGAGACCTGCCTTTGGCCTTTCTGTTTCTCCACACCTGTAGCTCATAGGTACTTACTGAATGCTTATCCCAGTTGATGGATTGAGGCATTCTCACCTGGTGAAAATGTCAAGGAGTAGCATCTTCAAATGGGGAAGGGGGTGATCTTATTTATTTGCTCAGTGGCCTAAACTGCAGGGGTGGGGAACCTGCAGCCTTGAGGTTACATGTGACCCTTTAGGTCCTCAGGTGTGGCCCTTTGACTGAATCCAAACTTCACAGAACAAATTCCAGAACAAATGGCCACACTTAAGGACATAGAGGGCCACACATGGCCTTGGGGCTGCAGGTTCCCCAATCGCTAGATGTAAATATATGAGCACACTAGAGTACACGCATACATGTGCATGCTCACACATGGGTACACACACACACACTCACACACACCCACACACAGACACATACACACACACCAAATATAGCACCAAACATAGACCACTTTCACGTGGCCTGTGCCAGGTTTGATAGGGGAAAAGTGACTCTCCTCAGATCCCCCAGGAATTGTCATCCATGCAGTCTACCCCATCTGGGGTGGGGCAGGTTGCCCACCTCCCCTTCTTTTGACCTCACTCTGACATTCTTCAGTTGCTGCAGACTCTGTGAAGGGCAGAAGTTGGCCTCTCTACTCCACCACCAGAAGCCGCTGTCCTTAGCAAAAGGTGCTGTCCTTAACAGGCCCAACTCCCATATAGTTCAGTACATGTTGGGAGCCTAGACCAGGGGTGCCCTCCTTACAGCCCACAGGAGGCCCCAGAGAGGAGCTCCCACTGTGGCAACAGTGCCTTCTCTACGATTCTCCCCTTTGTCAAACTTAGGCGGCTTTGATTTTTTCTAAGTCATTTTGAAATGACTTATAATGATCCTAATAATCCATTTATTGCTCTTACAAGAATAAATGTGCACTCCATATCTAGGTCATTGGGCTCACAGGCAGTCTTTTTCTGCTAAATAATAAAAGACTAGACTAATTGAGTCTGAGTTCTCATTTCAATAAAAGGACCTTGGAGACCCAAGTCTCATATTTTTCAGATGAAGAGCCCAAGGTCACGACCACCTCTCTAGAAGACAGAGAGCAGTAGCCCTTGGGGTAGCCCAGGGACAGCAGGGACCAGCCCCAGGTGTTGCTCCAGGGGAGGTCCCTACCTGGAATTCTCCTTCGGAAGGAGGTGAGCTCAGGGTGCTTCCCTATGACCCAGAAAGGGAGAGTACTAGGAAAATGTGCCCAAGGCATCGGGAACACTGGAACAACCACCCAAGTGTCTGCTACTGAGGCTCCCCATGAGCACAACCCAATAACCGGGGGGGAGGGGTGGAAGCCAAGCTGCCTTATCAGACAAAAGATCTACTAAGTCTCCTTTGGATAATCAAGTCAGGCTCTTCCTTGGGAGCTGAATGTGCCCTCACTACAGAGACATGTCTGCCTTCCAAGGTAGAGACTGAAGCTAGAGCTTCAAAACCCTGCTTTCAGGAAGAAAAAGGACTGAGAAAAAGTCACTGGATTTGGCAGTGAAGAGACCAAGCAGAGACTTGGTACCTTCAGAGACAGCACTTTTGGCCGAATGATGAGGTAGGAAGCCAGAAGAGAAAGGATAATTATTTGGAGATAAAAGGACCAAATGAGGGTGTTTGTTTTTTAAGATAGGGGAGGGGGGGCATTTATGTCCCCATTTTACAGTTGAGGAAACTGAGGCAGAGGTTCATGACCTGACCGGGGTCACATGGTTGGTAAGAGTCCAAAGCTGAGTTTGAATTCAGGTCTTCTTGACTCCAGGTCCAGCACCCCCTGCTCTGTGCCACCAGCTGCCCCTCCTTCTTTCCCCAAGGGCTGGACCTCCAAATCATCTCAGCATCTTCCCATATCTTACCAGTCTCAGACACTTCCCCAAGTGATTCCTAAGGGGAAGGAACCTGTCCCAGCTGGATATGAGCCTGATAGATCCAGGCGTCCTCCGGAGTCCTGCCCCAGTTATCTGCTCCTCAGTTCTCTGACCAAGTCCTGTTGACGCCCAGAGTTACAATCCAAGGCAAAGAAAACTTCTGCCTCTTGGTTTTCCAAGGCCTGAGGAGAGGGGGCCAGATTACACTGCACGGCCTTTGGTGGGCTTGTACAGTCCTTCCAAAGGGTGGGAAGTAGGCATGGGGGTCCAATTGTGAAGGTTAGCTTTAGAGATTCTTCACTGCCTTGCGTTCATAAGATGTTTACCTCATTTGGGTTCTTGGCTCTGTAGGCCATGGAAATGTTGACATAGCTTTTCTCTGGAACGTAAGGGAAATTCAGAGAATTTCAAGGGGTCATGAAAATGGGACAAAGACTCCCCCACCCCATCTTGCAGCTCGCATCCTAATGCACTTTACCAATTCAGAAATTCTCTCCCTGGACTTGAGTCTTTACTGAACAGCTCCTGCCACAATGGAGAGCCTGCTCACGAACAAGGCTTCAGCAGCCCCGCCACAAACTGGGTCCATAAATCCTGTGTCGTGTCGGCTCACCCATCATTAATCATCATAATGACATAATAGAATTGCATTTCTCTCTTACATCAGATAATTCGCGGCAGCCAAGGAT
>WOXC01006499.1:72500-105690 GCA_011680675.1 Gymnobelideus leadbeateri
AATCATGATGTCCCAGAATCCAGGAGTGCACCCCCCGCCCCGCTCAGATGGATGACCTCATCAGGCCATCATGTTCAACCCCCTTTTCCCTCCCTCCCACTTGCCACAAAGCCTTGATAAGCTGTCTTGCCCCATTAGATTCTAAGCTCCTTGAGGTCAAGAACGAGGCTTTGGGTTTGTTTTTATTTTAACCCTTGGCACTTAGCTGTTTCTGAAACATCTTAACAAGTGTTCTGTCTGTCTCTGTGTTCTATGGTTGTTTCTCCAGCCTTAGCAAGATGCCTTTGAACAGCAGCCTCAGTGGTCACTGGGACTGGACCTATGACCACTCCAGCCTGGTAGAGTTGGAGCTCTGCTTGCAGAGTTTTATACCCCAGGACCAATTCCATGCCAAAGGGAGGCATCAGGTCAGTGGGGAGGAAAATCATGTTATTTTTCCCTTTCTAAGGTTCCTGTCCTGTACTTTGCTCCAAATCTGTCTGACTTGTCTTTGTGGATGGCATAAGCAACTGGGTCAAATACTTTGCAAAATTAAGTAGACAAGATGTGTTTCTGGGTCTACTGGTCTACTCACCAGGGCTATAAGAGAAAGGCCAAGTTCTATTTTGGATGTGTTGGGGACTGGATGGACCAGACATGCTGGTGATGTCCAAGGGACAGGTAGAGATTCTGAATGCAAGTTCAGGAACCCAGGGCTGCCTACGTTGGTCTATGGGTTGTCTGCACAGAGATCCTGCTTAGATCCAGGGGATCTAATGAGGCCCCAAAAAGAGCATGTGGGGAGTGAAGAGCAGGGGCCCAGGCCAGAGTCTTGTGTCTATACCCTGTAGGTATGGGGCAGGACCCAGGAATCACAGGTACTCTAAGGTGGATCCTAAAGACTATTTCTGGGGATGCAGCTGTAGCCCCAAGGGTCCCCTCAGAGAGAGATGCCTGAACAGCCCCAGCCTGAGCTTCCTACCCCCTAGCTGCTTCACCAGAAATTGCCCCATAATTGCAGCCTAGGGTTATTTATTAGGCAGTCAAACATCAGGGCACTTTTGTTGATTGCTCAGCAGCTCTGGAGGATTTACAAGATGAAATGCCAAAAAAAAAAAAAAAAACACCTTCATTGACATTTTCAGTGAAGACAACAATCTTGGTGCCACTAATCAAAATGAACCAGGGTTTATGGGAGCCATTGGTATAGCTTGTGCATGATCTCCCTGCCAGTCATCACTCTCACTGAATGCCAGATGAACCCTCCCCAGGGGGTGGAAATGCCTCCGTGGCTCAGAGAACCTCAGGACAAACAGCTCAGTCATTCCAGGGAATGGTTCGGCTGACAACCAAAGTGTCTGCGCATTTCATTTCTGACTTCCTTGATGGTTTAAGGAAACTTTGTCAGTCCTTCTCTACCAATTCTTTTTCCTAAGAGACACCATGTAGTCGTGGGGAAAGGCCCTAGGTGGGGCAGCAGAGGCTCCTCAGTCAGCATCATGAAGATCTCTGCAGAGTGACCTTGGCTCAATCACTTAACCTGACCTTATAGAGGCAAAGGAAGAAGATCTAAACTTCACACACATACTTTCATGGCTCACAGGACCTGGCTTTGAGGCCTTCCTCAGCTACCTTCTCTCTATGAGCTTGGACATCACTGAATTTCTCTGTGCCTCAGTTTCCTCATCTGCTAAATGAGATGATTCAACTAGACAGTCTCTGAGGTTTTTTCCAGTGCTATGATCCTATAACCTCCCTCTCCATCACCTAATACTTGTGATGATTAACTGGGGATGATGTGAGAATGCTTTCTGTCCCCTAGATATAGAGGAAAAGCTGGCCTTGAACAAGAGACACATTCTGGCAAGATTGTGTGGGATGGTTTCTATGACCCATGTGGAATCTTCAGACCTTCATCTTTAATGCACACAGGGTCTTCAGCAGGCACTGCTTCCATCACCTGAATGTTTGATCTCCCCTCTGGCTCACTCCCCACTCTGGAAAGCAATAAAAAACTGTAAACACATTCTCAGGTGGCTCTTAGGAAGCCATCATAGAAGAAGAAGAAGGAGGAGGAGAAGGAGAAGGAGGAGGAGGAGGAAGAGGAGGAGGAGAAGGAGAAGAAGAAGAAGAAGAAGAAGAAGAAGAAGAAGAAGAAGAAGAAGAAGAAGAAGAGGAAGAGGAAGAGGAAGAGGAAGAGGAAGAGGAAGAGGAAGAGGAAGAGGAAGAGGAAGAAGAAGAAGAAGAAGAAGAAGAAGAAGAAGAAGAAGAAGAAGAAGAAGAAGCCTACTTCATCAATTTTAAAAATAGTAAATACTTAGATGGTGGGAATCTAGCCTCATGGATAAAATGTTGGACAAGGAAACCAGAAGCCCAGCTTGGTAATGCTGGCTAAGTCCTTTCACATGTTTGAGTCCCAGACAATATTTTTAAATACAATTTTATTAATATCTTTTGTTTTTACATCATATATATATTTGTCAGTGGACCCTTTCCACTCTGAAAGCCATCCTTTATGATGGGTACTTTAATATATATATATATATATATATATATATATATATATATATATATATATGTGTGTGTGTGTGTGTGTGTGTGTGTGTGTGTGTGTGTGTGTGTGTGTGTATGAATTTTTTCCTTTTTTTGGAGCGGGGAAGGCAGAGCAATTGGGGTTAAGTGACTTGCCCAAGTTCACATGGCTAGTAAGTGTTAACTGTCTGAGGCCGGATTTGAACTCAGGTCCTTTTGACTCCAGCACCGGTGCTCTATTCACTGCACCACCTAGCCACTCCTATATGTAATTTTTAGACAAAAAGGAGTTAAACCAAATAACTAGCATATCAAAAAAAAGTTTGATATCATAGCGAGGTCCCAATTAGTGTAATTAATGTATCCTCAAAGTGGTCACATGTATTCAAATCTGTACTATTCAAAGTAATAATTACAAAAAACTTGGTGATTGGGTCTAATCTAGGGGAGATCTACAGCGTTAACTTGTATAATGTGACTATTTCAGAGGATTTATTATTTGAACTAATTGAGACCTAGCTTTAAATGCTGTGTTCCACACCCAAAGTCCCCCACTCCTTCCAAGAAGGGAAGAAATACCTTTTCATATCTCTCCCAAAGGATCATTATAATTTCATTGCCTTTGTTATTATTGTTTTGTTGTTGTACTTTCCTCATATATTATTATAGTGTTTATATATATTGTTTTCTCAGTTTCCTTTTTCCATTTTTCATCTGCTCATATGAGCTTTCCACACTTCTCTTTGTCATAGTCATGATTTCTCACAGAGAAGCAATATTTTGTTAAATATGTTGTACCCCACCTGTCAGGACAGGACAGTGGAAAGATCAAGGGCACAGGAATAAAATGATTTGGGGTCAAGTATTAGCACTTGCTTGCCCCATGTGTGACCTCAGACAAATCACTTCGTGTCCCTTAGTTTTCTCAAGTGCAGGTACTTCTGGGAGCCAAGATGGCAGAGTAAGTAGTAAGTCACTCTAACCATCCTTTATTGACCTAGAAAAACCCAGAAAAATACCTCCCCATGAAAAGTCCTGGAACAGTAGAATCAACAGAAAGACAGAGTGCAGCAGTCTTTTAGTTAGTAAGGCTAGGGGGGATTAATGGGAAAAGTCCCTCTTGCTGTCACTGAAGGGGACCAAAACAGGATGGGAAGTGTCCCAGCAAGCCAGCAACAAGCCCAACTTCAGCCAACCAGAGGGTGATCCTGATCTCCAGGGTGGAGAAGCAGGCAAGTGCCAACACCAAGATCCTCCATGTGCCTTCACACAGACAGGGGAATTGGCAGACACCAGCATGGAGAACCACCATTTGTTGGATGGGCATCCAACAGTGACTGAGCCTACCTGTGCTCTAGCATAGCCCTCAGGGAGGAGGCAACCACCAGCAGTCAAACCACCCCCGCCCCAAACCCCACCCCGTGAGCTTCAATGTAACCCTTGGGAAACATAGAAAAACCCCACCTGGCCTCTGCATGCACCAGCCACCACCACCAGCTCCAGCTCAGCACCAGATAAGCTACCACCTCTGTAGTCTCCAGCTTCCAGAATCTGAGACCCCAACATGCAAAGCTAGTAACTAGACCTCTACCCCCCAGCACAAGAAGTGTTCGACAGTGCCCTCTCTGCCCCACAAGCAGAGATCCACTTTAAAAGCTAGGAAAAAAGCAAACACCATGAGCAAAAAGCAACATAAAAAACAGACCATAGATTCTTAATATAGGGACAGGGAAGATCAAAATACATATTCAGAAGACAATATTATCACTATACCCACATCTGAAACCTCGAAGGGGCATATGAACTGATCTCAAGCCCAAAAAGCCATCTTGGAAGAGCTCAAGAAGGATTTTAAAAGCCAAATTAGAGAGGTTCCTTTAAAATGGTCCCTTTAAACATACAATTGACAAAATTGGGGAGGGCAGGGCGGAAGTACACTGAAGAAAACAATTCCCTAAAAAGTAGAATTGGCCAAATGGAAAGGGAGGTACAACAGCTAACAAAAGTCTTCTTAACTGTAAAACGAAGCTAGTTGGACTAGCTGTCCTGCAGAATCCCCTTCCAGCTACCTTCTCCATCTAGGACCCTACTTAACTTGTTTACCATTCCCCAGTCCCTAGACATCCAGGGCATTTTGTCCCCTACACTGTTTTCTAGAGAAATAGATACCAACAGATGCTATAGTCATGAATTGTTAAGGCCAAATAAAAATGACCAAGGGTCTTCACAATCTTCTGGTAACAAGTCCAATAGAGGGGGGTGGAGCCAAGATGGCGGAGTAGAAACAGCTCGTCCAAGCCACTCTTCCCCCAGATCTCCAAACTATGTAAAAGGGGACTCTGAACAACTTCTGGAGCCCCAGCACCCACAGAATGACACAGAGAAGCTAACCCCCACTGAGGACGGCCCAGCAGCCCTGCAGGAAGGACCAGCGCAGTGCTCTGGGAGCCGGCAGCGCGCAGAGCGCAGTGTGAGGAGAGCCAAGCACAGGTCCGCCTGAGTTGCGGTTTTAGCCCTAGGGCGGCAGGGCCAGCAGCTGGCTGGAGGGACCCCAGAACACCAGCAGCTGTGGCGATTCCAGAATTATCAACATAGACATGCCTAGGACAAAGTGAGAGGTTAGTGCCCTATGGACTTTGGGACCAGTATTTGGGGAACGCATCGGCTTCCTCCACTGGGGGCTAGAAGCAGCTGAGGAAACACGCCATTTTGTAGTTTTCAGAGGCAGCTCCAGCTCCTGGCCTGCAAACTGTAGGGAGATCCAGTGATCAGTACTAGGGGGTAATCTCTCTTGCCTTAACCTCCCTGGATCTAGATTGTGATCTGGGGTGGAGGTCATGGGTGGGTTTCCAGCTTGCCAGAAATGGAAGTTGTCCACAAAAAGTTCCCCTGTCTGGCAGCAAAGCCATACTGTGGCAACAAGCCCAAAAGTCAAGTGATTAAGTGGCAACATGCCAAGGCAAAGGAAACAAATTAAAGAGAAAAATGCAACCTTAGACTCCTATGTTGGGGGCAAAGAAGATTGAAGCATAGAACAGGAGGAGGACTGTGAGGTCAGAAATCCTGCTCCAAAAGCCCCAAAGGAAAACATGAGCAGGTTACAGGCCATAGAGGACCTTAAGAAGGACTTTAAAAATCAAATAAGAGAAGTGGAGGAAAAATTGGAAAGAGAAATGAGAAGGATGCAGGAAAAGTATGAAATGAGGGTCAACAGCCTGACTGAGGAAAACAACACCTTAAAAAACAGGCTAACTCAAATGGCAAAGGAGGCCCAAAAGGGCAATGAGGAGAAGAATGCCTTAAAAAGTCGAATTTGCCAGATGGGAAAAGAATCTCAAAAGTTCACTGAGGAGATTCATTCCTTCAGAGTTAGACTGGAGCAAATGGAAGCTAATGACTTTATGAGAAATCAAGATGCTGTTAAGCAGATCCAAACAAATGAAAGATTAGAAGGCAATGTGAAATATCTCATGGGAAACCACTGACCTGGAAAATAGATCCAGGAGAGACAATTTAAAAATTATTGGACTACCTGAAAGCCATGATCAAAGAAAGAACCTAGAAATCACCCTTCAAGAAATTCTCAAGGAAAATTGCCCTGATGGTTTAGACTCAGAGGGCAAAATAGAGGTTGAAAGAATCCACTGATCCCCTCCTGAAAAAGATCCCAAAAAGAAAACTCCCAGGAATATTATAGCCAGGTTCCAGAATCCCCAGATCAAGGAGAAAATACTACAAGCAGCCAGGAAGAAACAATTTCAATATTGTGGAAACACAATCAGAATAGCCCAGGACCTGGCAGCTTCTACACTGAGGGATTGAAGGGCATGGAATATGATATTCCAGGGGGCAAAAGAGCTGGGATTGAAGCCAAGGGTCACCTACCCAGCAAAACTGAGTATTTTGTTTCAGGGGAAAATGTGGTCATTCAGTGGAATAGAGGACTTTCAAGCATTCTTGAGGAAAAAAAACCAGAATTGAATAGAAAATTTGACATCCAGACACAAGAAGCAAGAGATGCCTGAGAAGGTAATCAGGGAAAAGAAATTAAAAGGAACTTACCAAAGTTGAACTATTCACTTTCCTATATGGAAAAACAATAACAGTGACTGAAGAAATATTTCTCAGTAGGAAAATAATGGAAGAAGGGTGTATAGTCATATGAATACATATGTGAATGTGTGTATATATGTTTACAGTTATACATGGACAGAGGGCATAGGTTGAATTTGTTGGGAAGGGAGGATACTCAAGGGGTGAAATTATGAGGTGAGAGAGGAAAGTGGCAAGAGGAGATGGGGAGAGACAGGGTAGGGTAAACTATCTCATGTAGAAGAAGCAAGGGGAAGTGGCTGCAAGGGAGGGGAAGAATAGGAAAGCAAAAAGGCAAAACCACATTCTCATTGAATTTGGTTCAGGGAGAGAATGACATACATACTAAATGGAATATCTCAACCTGCAGCAGAATAGGGAGAAGGGGGATGAGAGGAGGGATGATGGATGGGAAGCATTCTTGGGGGGAGGGGAGGTTGGAAGTACCCACTATGGAAGAGGGACAGGATCAAGTAGGGAATGGACCAGGTGGGGGGTGGGATGGGTGGGAGGCAATTATAAGCAGCCTTGTACAATATATCTACTATGGTAATGTTTTGCATAGCTAGACATGTACAACATATACTGAATTACTTATCTTCCCAGAGGGAATGGGTGACAAGGGAGGAAGGGAATGGATCTGAAATTCGAGTTCTTAACATTAAATGTTTCAAATATATATAAATACTATTTTTAATACTCCTTTGCTTGTAATTGGGAGATAAGATGTGCAGGCATTGGGACACAGAGATTCACCTTCCTCTAATGGAAAAGTCGAAGGGGGTATGGGAGAAGATATGGGAGAGAGCAGATTGGATGAGGGGATATCTTATGGGACTGCTATTCTGGGGTGGTGGGTAGGGGAAAAACAGGGCGGGGGGGAATAATTGTAATTCAAAATCTGGCGGAAATGAATGATGTAAAACAGAAGTTAATAAAGCATATGTTTAAAAAAAAAACACCTAGTCCAATAGACTAGCAGGTTGATCCTCAGCCTTTGGAAAGTCCCAGAGCTAGCCTCCCCCGGGATGTCCCTCAGGTGCTTAGGGCACCTTCCTGTTGCAGATGAAGAAACATACCCAGAGAGGTTGGAAATTGTGTTCAAGGTCACACAACTTAGAATTAGAACAAGAATGCAGGTCTCCTGACACTGTATCCACCATTCACTTATTTGACATGCCCCATTCAAGGACAATGTATAGTGTGCAATGTATTCTAGAAAGAAATGTACACACACACACATGCACACAAAGTTTAAAATAATAATAGTTTTGCCACTTGAAGAATTTTAGTCATTTGAGAAATTAACTCATGGAAATTTATTTCCAATTATCTAGAAATTTTGCTAAGGTTATCCCTAATCATGCCAGAGAAATTAGGTATTTCTGTAACATGACCTTCACAAAGCTTAAATTAAGTTTAGCTGAAATGATTTTTAATCACACTCAAATATCTCTATCTCTGTCTCTTCTCTCTCTCTCTCTCTCTTTCTCTGTGTGTGTGTCAATCCCCCCATCTCTCTGTTTCTGTTTCTTTTTTCTGTATCTCTCTTTTCTGTCTCTGTCTATATCTTTTCTCTCTCATTTCTCTCTGTGTCTCTCATTTCTCTCTTTCTCTCTGCCCCTGCCTCTCTGTCTCTCTCTGTTTCTTCCTCTATCTCTGTTTCTGCCTCTGCTTCTGTCTCTGTCTCTCCCTCCCTCTCTCTCTGTCTGTCTCTCCCTCCCTCCCCCCCTCTCTCCCCGTTCCTCCCTCCATCCCTCCCTTCATCCCTCCCTTCCTCATAATGGGTCTATTGGTGCTTTGGACATCAAACTCAAGGTTACCTTGTGGAAAAAATGGAGCAAGAATTCCACACTAGAAGCCCTGATGACTGGTTTGTTTACCAATGGTTGCTGTTTGTGCCCTGAATGACCTAGAAAACAATGTCGTAGCATGGTGCTGGACACCCCATGGGCACTCATTGAGCCCTTGTTGACTGATGGACTGGCTGAAGCTGCTGGCTCCTTCACCTTCTTGACCTTCAGCAAGTGAGCAGAGCCTGGAATCTGGAAAGGGAAAGAATAACATTTCCAAGAATATGGGGACCTTGAGGCTTCTGGGGACATTAGACTGGGGATGGACAGATTAAAGCTATTGATAGCCCAAGGACTGAGCCAAAGGTGAGGCTAGATGAAAGCAGGGTAGTTTGCCTGGTCAGTGACAGGCTAAAGATCATCAGTCTGAGTGTTCTTGGGCATCTCTGGGAGGCAGTCATCTCATCTTGTCTCTTACTGCTAGAGGTCAGGAATAAGGTGGACAAAGCTAGTCCCATTCTCCCACCACCGCAGCAGAGATTGACTCTAGGGCTCATTGGTCAAATGTGCCTAATGGTTTCACTGTGTAAGTGAATGCCCTCTCTCATCCGGATGGCCAGGCATCGTGCCTTCCCAGGTCGGCTTCCTCACGTGCTCTCTTACTTACAAGCTTCTCTTGAAAAGGGGCTTATGTCCAGAAATTAGAGCCTCCAGTCTGATTTCTTTTCTCCATTTTCCTCCTCCAATACTTATTTATCTCTCCATGTTATTATTTGTCTGAAAAATTATGAAATTGGCAAAAAATTACTTGTATCAAATTTCACCCCAAATTGTCAGGGTGTTCCCCTTCACGGAATACACAGAGGTCTCCTGTATGGGACCCCCAGCCATTGGACACACAAAGTTCTTATGAAGGGGGCTCCCCGCTGCTGGACACGGGGCAATGACTGTGTAGTCCTAGGCCTCCCACTGAATAGGGATCCAGTTTCAGACTTAGGAAGACCTAGTTCAGGTCCTGCCTTCAGTATATTCCGGCTGCCTGACCAGGAACAAGTCATTTCATGTCAAGAGTCTTAAGCAGCTCTCTGCAGATGTAATTCCCCAAGCAAGGGTCAACTTGGGGCCAATATATCTTGGTAGGCTGAGGAAATCCCAGACCCAGTTCTGCTCTAATTTGAGGAAGGAGGTGGGAAGTAGTTACCACCTTCTGAAGAGAGGAGGTGTGCTCCTGTAGGTGAAGCCACCTTCCCGGATCTCTCAGCCTGGAGGTGGGGACAAAGATATCCTTTGCTGTGAGTGGGGAGTCATGGATTCCTACAAGTCTGCAGTAGAAATCCATATAGGAAAACCCAAGTGGATGAAAACACTGGGTGTCCGAACTATGACACGCATATGGAGGCCCATGCATTATTCTATCAGTATGTACACTGAGGACTAGCACTGGAGAAGAACGTGAAGCCAATAGTAAGGAAAGAGTGTATGTAGGCTGTAGGCGGGAGTGGGGAAGTCTCGTTGATGATCGCAAAGCACCCTTTTTGCAAAACGCATCTTTCTATCCCAAATATTCTTCTGCTGAAGTTGCAGCCTGGTGAATCTGCTAAGACATCAATTAGTGGAGACCCCAATCTGTGGGTAACCCAAGGAGCAACAGAGAACTGCAAAGTAGGCTCTAAGGCACTGCATTATTTCCAATGATGAGTAACTTGCAAAGAAGTTACAGAAAGGAGATTAACCTTTGGTTAATCTGATTTTTTAAAAAAGAATAAAACCAAACTACAAATATCAAAAATAAAAAGGGTGAATTCGCTACCAATGAAGACAAAATTAAAGCAAAAATTAGGAGCTATTTTGCACAACTCTATGCCAATAAATCTGCCAATCTAAGTAAATGGATAGATATTTACAAAAATATAAATTGCCCAGATTAACACCCCATTTTAGGAAAAGGAATTGAACAAACCATCAATGAACCTCCTCAGAAAAAATCTCCAGGGCTAGATGGATTTACAAGTGAATTATACTAAACATTTTAAAGAACAATTAATTCCAATACTATGTAAACTACTTGGGAAAATAGGTAAAGAAGGAGTCCTACCAAATTCCTTTTATGACACAAATATGGCATTGATATTTAAACCAGGAAAAACTAAAACAGAGAAAGAAAGTTTTTCTAATGAATATTGATGAAAAAATTTTAAATAAAATATTAGTAAAGAGATTACAGCAACTTATCAGCAGGATCATGCATTATGACCAGGTGAGATTTATACCAGGGATGCATGGCTGGTTCAATATTAGGAAAACTATCAGCATAACTGATCATATAAATAACAAAACTAACAATAATCATATAATTATCTCAATAGATGAAGAAAAGGCTTTGGACAAAATATAGTACTCATTCCTATTAAAAACACTGGAAAGCATAGGAATAAATGAAGTTTTCCTTAAAATTATAAGCAGTATCTGTCTAAAACCATCAGTAACCATTATATGTAATGGGCATAAGCTAGAGGCTTTCCCAAAAAGATCAGGGGTGAAACAAGAATACCCATTATCACCATTATTATTCAATATTGTACTAGAAAAGTTAGCTTTAGCAGTAAGAGAAGAAAAAGAAATTAGAAGAATTAGAATAGGCAATGAGGAAACAAAACTATCACTCTTTGCAAATGATATAATGGTATACTTAGAAAATCAACAAGAAAACTACTTGAAACAATGAACAACTTTAGCAAAGTAGCAGTATATAAAATAAACCCACATAAATTGTCAGCATAATATATTATCTAATATATTATATATTATAATACATATATATTAACAATAAAACCCAGCAGCAAGAGATAAAAAGAGGAATTCCATTTAAAATAACTGTAGACATTATAAAATATTTGGGAGTCTACCTGCCAAGACAAACCCAGAACTATATAAGCACAATGACCAAACAGTTTTCACACAAATAAAATCACATCTAAACAATTGGAAAAGTATGAATTGCTCATGGGCAGACCTAGCTAATATAATAAAAATGACAATTCCATCTAAATTAATTTACTTATTCAGTATCATACCAATAGAACTATCAAAAAATATTTTACAGAGCTAGCAAAAAAATAGCAAAATTCATTTGGGAAAACAAAAGGTCAAGAATATCAAGGGAATTAATGGGGGAAAAATTCAAAGGAAGGTGGCCTAGCTGCACCAGATCTAAACTATATTTTAAAGGGAGAAACATCAAAACTATTTGGTTCTGGCTAAGAAATAACAGAATGGAAGATCAGTGAAATAGATTAGGTACACAACACGTTGTCATAAATGACTATAGTAACCTACTGTTTGATAAACCCAAAGACTCCAACTTCTGGGATAAGAACTCACTATTTGACAAAAACTGCTGAGAAAACTAGAAAACAGCATGGCAGAAACTGGACGTAGAACAACCTCTTACACCACATACCAAGATAAAGTCAAAATGGCTACATGATTTAGACATAAAGGGTGATACCATAAACAAATTAGGAGAGTGAGGAAAAGTTTAACTGTCAGATTTATGGTGAAGGAAAGAATTTATGACCAGACAACAGATAGAGAATTTTATGAAAGGCAAAATGGATAATTTTTATTACATTAAACAAACAAAAACAATGCAGCCAAGATTAGAAGGAAAGCAGAAAGTTGGAAAACAATTTTTTACATTCAATGTTTCTGATGAAGGCCTCATTTCGAAAATATATGGAGAACTGAATCAATTTCATAAGAATACAAACCATGCCTCAATTGATAAATTTTCAAAGGATATAAACAGGCAGTTTTCAGATGGAGAAATTAAAGCTATCTATAGTTATATGAAAAATGCTCTAAATCACTATTGATTAGAGAAATGCAAATTAAAACAACTCTGAGGTACCATCTCACAGCTACCAGATAGGTCAATAAGACAGAAAAGGAAAATGACAAATGCTGAAGAAGATATGGGAAAATTTGAGCACTAATGCCTTGTTGGTAGAGTTGTGAACTGATCCAACCATTCTGGAGAGCAATTTGGAAGTATGCCCAAAAGGTTATAAAACTGTGCATACCGGGGGCGGAGCCAAGATGGCGGAGTAGAAACAGATCATCCAAGCAACTCTGCCCCCAGATTCCCCCCAAACTATGTAAAAGGGGACTCTGAACAACTTCTGGAGCCCCAGCACCCACAGAATGACACAGAGAAGCTAACCTCCCGCTGAGGACAGCCCAGCAGCCCTGCAGGAAGGACCAGCGCAGCACTCTGGGAGCTGGCAGCACGCAGTGCGCAGAGGGCAGGGAGCAGAGCCAAGCTGAGCCCAGGTCTGCATGAGCCGAGGTTTTAGCCCCAGGGTGGCAGGGCCAGCAGCCGGCTGGAGAGACCCCAGAATACCAGCAGCTGTGGCGACTCCAGAATTATCAACATAGACATGCCTAGGACAAAGTAGGAGGTTAGTGTCCTATGGACTTTGGGACCAGTATTTGGGGAATGTGTCGGCTTCCTCCCCTGGGGGCTAGAAGCCTCTGAGGAGACAGGCCATTTTGTAGTTTTCAGAGGCAGCTCCAGCTCCTGTCCTGCGAACTGTAGGGAGATCCAGCAATCAGTCTTGGGGGGTAATCACTCTTGCTTTAACCTCCCTGGATCTGGATTGTGATCTAGGGTGGAAGTCCTGGGTGGGTTTACAGCTTGCCAGAAATGGAAGTTGCCCCCCACACGTTCGGGATGAAAATTCCTCTATCTGGCCTTAAAGCCATAGTGTGGCAACAAGCCCAAAAGTCAAGTAATTAAGTGGCAACATGCCAAGGCAAAGGAAACAGAAAAATGCAACCCTAGACTCCTATTTTGGGGGCATAGAGCGGGAAAAGGACTGTGAGGTCAGAAGTCCTGCTCCAAAAGCCCCAGGGGAAAACATGAGAGGATTGCAGGCCATAGAGGACCTTAAGAAGGACTTTAAAAATCAAATAAGAGAAGTGGAGGAAAAATTAGAAAGAGAAATGAGAAGGATGCAGGAAAAGTATGAAATGAGGGTCAACAGCCTGACTGAGGAAAACAACACCTTAAAAAATAGACTAACTCAGATGGCAAAGGAGGCCCAAAAGGGCAATGAGGAAAAGAATGTCTTAAAAAGTTTAATTTTCCAGATGGAAAAAGAATCGCAAAAGCTCACTGAGGAGATTCATTCCTTCAGAGTTAGGCTGGAGCAAATGGAAGCTAATGACTTTATGAGAAATCAAGATGCTGTTAAGCAGATCCAAACAAATGAAAGATTAGAAGGCAATGTGAAATATCTCATGGGAAAAACCACTGACTTGGAAAATAGATCCAGGAGAGACAATTTAAAAATTATTGGACTACCTGAAAGCCATGATCAAAGAAAGAACCTAGAAATCACCCTTCAAGAAATTCTCAAGGAAAACTGCCCTGATGTTTTAGATCCAGAGGGCAAAATAGAGGTTGAAAGAATCCACAGATCACCTCCTGAAAAAGATCCCAAAAAGAAAACTCCCAGGAATATTATAGCCAGGTTCCAGAATCCCCAGATCAAGGAGAAAATACTACAAGCAGCCAGGAAGAAACAATTTCAATATTGTGGAAACACAATCAGAATAGCCCAGGACCTGGCAGCTTCTACACTGAGGATTGAAGGGCATGGAATATGATATTCCAGAGGGCAAAAGAACTGGGAATGAACCCAAGGGTCACCTACCCAGCAAAACTGAGTATTTTGTTTCAGGGGAAAATGTGGTCATTCAGTGGAATAGAGGACTTTCAAGCATTCTTGAGGAAAAAAACCAGAATTGAATAGAAAAGTTGACATCCAGACACAAGAAGGAGCAGGTAATCAGGGAAAAGAAATCAAAAGGAACTTATCAAAGTTGATCTATTTAGATTCCTATATGGAAAAGCAATAACTGTGACTGATGATATCTTTCTCACTATGAAAATAATGGAAGAAAGGTGTGTGGTCATATGAATACATATGTAAATGTGTGTATATGGTTACAGTTATATATGGATAGAGGGCATAGGTTGAATTTGTTAGGAAGGGAGAATACTCAAGGGATGAAATTATGAGGTGAGAGAGGAAAGTGGCAAGAGGAGATGGGGAGAGACAGGGTGGGGTAAACTATCTCATGTAGAAGAAGCAAGGGGATGTGGTTGCAAGGGAGAGGAAGAATAGGAAGGAAAAAAGGCAAAACCACATTCTCATTGAATTTGGTGCAGGGAGAGAATGACATACATACTAAATGGGATATCTCAACCTGCAGCAGAATAGGGAGAAGGGGGATGAGAGGAGGGATGATAGATGGGAGGGCATCCTTGGGGGGAGGGGAGGTTGGAAGTACCCACTATAGAAGAGGGACAGGATCATGTAGGGAATGGATCAGGTGGAGGGTGGGATGAGTGGGAGGGAATTATCAGCAGCCTTGTACAATATATCTACTATGATAATGTTTTGCATAGCTAGACATGTACAACATATACTGAATTACTTATCTCCCCAGAGGGAATGGGTGACAAAGGAGGAGGGAATTGGATCTGAAATTCGAGGTCTTAACATTAAATGTTTCAAATATATGTAAATACTATTATTAATACTCTTTTGCTTATAATTGGGAGATAAGATGTGCAGGCATTGGGACACAAAGATTCACCTTCCTCTAATGGAAAAGTCGAAGGGGGTATGGGAGAAGGTATGGGAGAGAGCAGATTGGATGAGGGGATATCTCATGGGACTGCTATTCTGGGGTGGTGGGTAGGGGAATAACAGGGGGAAAATGATTGTAACTCAAAATCTGGCGGAAATGAATTATGTAAAACAGAAGTTAATAAAGCATCTGTTTAAAAAAAACTGTGCATACCCTTTAATTCGTCAATACCACTACTAGGTCTGTATCCCAAAGAAATCATAAAAAAGGGAAAGGGACCCACATATACAAAAATATTTATAGCAGCTCTTTGTGTGGTGGCAAAGAATTGGAAATTGAGAGGATGCTCATCACCTGGGGAATGACTGAACAAGCTGTGGTGTATGCATGGAATGGAATACTATTATGACAAGAAATGATAAGCAGGTGGATTTCAGAAAAACCTGGAAAGACTTACATGAACTTGTTGTCCTCTTCCCTCAATGAATCACACCCATAGAGTTGTTCCACTTCTTGGCACCACAATCTAGGAATAATATTGCTAAGCTGGAGGGCAGCCAGAAGAAAGGGATGGAGATTGAAAGAGGATGCAAATGACTAAAGGAAGTGGATCCTTAACCTGATGAAAAAGAAAACTTAAGGGTTTGGGTGGGTTGTAATTGGCATTCTGGGTGAGCATGGCCCTATCAATGAGATCATAGGTCCATCATATGCTTGGAGTCTGAACCAGGGATAACTGGGGATTTGGGAGTATTGGAGCCTCATACCAAGAAGGACAGAAATTGGGAGTCAGGAGGTGTAGAACCATCAAACCCAGAGGAACTGGAGGTTAGAACAGGAAGCTTGGATAGAGTGTGCTCTAGAGAGAGCCAAGGCAGATGGAGGCCATGCACACACATACATGAGCACTATTTTGCATTTTTTGCTCTTTGATTTTTAGACCCCCTTAATTTTCTTTTAATTTATTAACATAAATATATTTATTTACATGCATTTATAATTTATTCCTCCCACTACATCCCTTTCCCACTGGAAAAGAAAAAAGGAAAAAACCCTCATCCCAAACATACACAGTCCAGTCAAGCCTGAGAATACCAGCCTCTGTGGCATTTTAGAGTGAAAGGCACATTTCAGGTTCAGTCTTCTGAAGTCGTGACTTGTCATTGAATTCAGAGTTCTAAAGTCTTTCACAGGTGGCTTTCTCCACAGTGTTATTGTGTGATTTTTTCACCTAGTTCTGCTTACTTACATCAATTCATAAAGGTCATAGCAGTTTCCTCTGAAACTATCCATTTTGCAGTTTATAATGGCATCATAATATTGTATCCATATATTTTAATCTGCTTAGCCACCGCCCAATAGGAGGATACCCCCCTCAGTTCCCTTTTCTTCGCCACTACAAAAAGAGTTGTTACATAGGTCTTTTTTCTCTCACATCGGTCTTTTGGGGCATAGACCTGGTCATGATTTAGCTGCATCTCACAATGCACAGTTGTCTGGGGACTCTCTGAGCGAGGTTCCAAATGGCTTCCTAGAAGGACCGCACTCACAGTCCCACAGGAGTCTTCTGGTGGGTCTCTTTTCCAGCAGCGCTGATAACATCTGTCAATTTGCTCTTTTATCTTTACCATTGTAATAGTTGTGACAAAATTGACCAAATTCAATGAGAGAACAGGTTGTTCCACCCACTGCCTTGTGAGATGGAACCTACAAGCTGGTTTAACTGACATTTCTCTCATTATTTATGATTTGGAACATTTTTCAAGAGGTCTTTGATAGCTTGGCTCCCTTCCTTTGAAAACCACCTGTTCATATGCTTTGACAACTTACCTGCTGTGGAATGGCTCCCAGTCTTACACATTTGAATCGTTTCCTTACATATCTTGAATATATGGCCTTTTTCAGAGAAATTTACTACAAGGACTTTTCCCCATCTATTGATTTGTCCTCTCAACTTGACTACATTATATTTGTTTGTTCAAAATCTTATTTTATATAATCAAAATTGTCCATTTTGCCTTGTGTGATCCTCTCTATCCCTTGTTCAATCATGGATTCTTCCCTTAGCCAAAGAGCTGAAAAAGCATTTCTTCTTCACTCTTCTAGTTTGTTTATGATGGGATATATTTTATGTCTAGATCATGTATCCACTTGGAGGCTATTTTGGCATATGTGGGAAGTGTTTGTAGGAAATTAATATCTTTCAGCCTAACATCTAGTTTTCCCAGAAGTTTTCATCACATGGCAAGTCCTTCCTTAGAGGACAGCTAGTTGATACACTGGATAGAGCTGAGCCTGAAAGCAGAAGTTCAGGAAGACCCAAGGTCAAATCTGCCTTTAGATACTTACTAGCTATATGACCTTGGTCAAGTCATTTAACCTCTGTTTACCTCAGTTCCCTCATCTGTAAAATATAGGTGATAACAGCATCTATATCCCAGAGTTGTTGTGAGGATTAAGTGATAGATCAAATGAAATAATACTTGTAAAGTACTTAGAATAGGGTCTGGTACATAGTAGATACTTGGTACATCCTTGTTCCATTCTCTTTCCTCCTCAAGGAACTGAAATCTTTATGTTTTTTAAGCACAATGCTACTGTACTTGTGTGTTTCTGTATGTTGCATCCTAGTTTGTTGCACTGGTCAGCCTCTATTTTTATGCAGCACCAAATCATTTTAATCATAACTGCATATAGCACTGGTAGACACTTTTCCTTCCTGTGTTTTTCTTAACTGTTTCCCTTTAGATTCTTGATGTTTTATTCTTCCATACAAATTTTATAATTATTTTTTCTAGCTCTATAGAATGTTCCCTTGGTAGTTTGGTGCAATTCTGAATAGGTAAGCTAATTTAGGTGGTATTGACTTTTTTTATTATATTGACCTGACTTACCCATGAGCAATTAACATTTCTCTAATTATTAGATCTTTATTTCTGCAAAAATGTTTTACAGGTGGATTCATATCATCCCTTAATGAAAGTTGAAAGGTATATTTCTGCTTTGCTTTCTAGCTCTCCTTGCTGGGTTTTTTGGAGGGAGCTAATATATAAAAATTATGATGATTTGCGTGAATTTATTTTATATCCCGCAATGTTGTTGAATTTATTCATTGTTTGAAGTAATTCTGGGTTAGCTCTTTGGTGTTTTCTTAGTAAATCATACACCTACAAAAAACCCAATCGTTTTATTTTCTCTTTGCTAATGCTGATTCCAATTACTGTTTCTGGTCTCATTGCTACAGTTAGCATTCAAAGGTGCTGATAATAGGCATCTTTATTTTATCCCAATCTTATTGAGAAGGCCTCTCACTTCTCTGTATTGTATAGAATGTTTGTTCTTGGATTTAGACAGATATTGTTCACTATGTTAAGGAAAGGTATATTTATTCTTTTGCTTTCTAGAGCTTTTAATAGAAAATGTTGTGAGAATTTGTCAGAAGCCTTTTCAGCATTTATTGATATAATTGCATGGCTTCTATTATTAACATGGTTTATTGTATTTATGATTATTCTCATGATCAAATCCTATATTTGTAGGATATACCCAACCTGGTTATAGTGTACAATCTTTCTAATATGTTATTCTAACACATTTGCTATCATTTTATTTTAAATTGTTGTGTCAATATTAGTTAGTGATATTGATCTATAGTGTTCTGATAGTAATTTTCTGGGTCTTGTCTGGAAAGAAAATATTGGTATTTTTGTAAGCATCTCTTCCAACATTTCAAGTCCTACCTGCTCTTCCAAAAGAATTGTTGAGTGTAGTCATTTGCCCTTAGGTAGCTGAAACTTTGGCAGGAGCTTTGAAAGAAGAAACAGGGGATGGGAGAAGTGCTTGTGTACAGCAACATGGGCATTGCATCAAATTATTACCCACTAATTAACTGTGTGAATGATGAGAAATTACGATTTTCCAGACACTCAAATTATGCCCGTCATAAATTTGCTATTTGTGTCCCACACTCCTGGAAATCCAAGAAGTATATTTTGTAAGGCAAACAATGCATTCCTTTTACTTTGGTTTCTTTGTTTTACTCAGGTGGCATTTGGGGGGGAGGGGGAAAGTTAAATTGCTCCACGTTGTTTCCCGATAATATTAAATCACGTCACAGCATTTCCCCCTGCAGTATGGCAGATTGGAAAGCTGCCTTCATCCCACTCCAGTTTAACAGCTAGGGCTTTAACTGTCTTAGAAATGGCCAGCTTGAGGTGGCTAGGTGGTGTAGTAAGTAGAGCATCAGCCCTGGAGTCAGGAGGACCTGAGTTCAAATCCATCCTCAGACACTTAACACAAAAACTAGCCTTGTGACCTTGGAAAAGTCACTTAACCCCAATTGCCCTCCCAAAAAAAAAGCAAAAGTGTTTTGGGGCGGCTAGGTGGCTCAGTGAGTAAGAGCACTGGCCTCGGAGTTGGGATGACCTGGGATTGAAACTGGCCTCAGAAAATAAGCACCCACACATAAATAATGACTAGCCGTGTAAGCTTGAGCAAGTTACTTAACCCCAATTGCTTAAAAAAAAAAAAAGAAATGGCCAGATGTTCTCTGTTGTCATTCTACACCCTGATCATGAGGTTTCTGTTTCTCATGCCTGAAAGAAAATGAACATGGAGTTATGGTGCTAGGGAATACTTTGGAGAGGCCTTTGGACAGCAAAAAGATCAAGTCAATCAATACTTAAAGATACTAATTCAGGCTATTCACTGGAATAAATATGGAAGCCAAAGCTTAAATGCTCTGATCACATGATGAGAACACAGGACTCATTGGAAAAGACCACAATGTTGGGAAAGATAGAAGGCAAAAGGAGAAGGGGATGACAGAGAGTGAGATCGATAGATAGTATGACGGAAACAATGAACATGAGCTTGGCAGGTTCTGGAATATAGTGGAGGAGAGAGGGGCCTGGGATGCCAGGGTCCATGGGCTCACAAAGAGTCAGACGTACCTCAACAACTCAACAACAGCAGCATGGACCCAGTGGGTGTGTTGAAGCCAATTTGAACCAACTCAGGACAGTTAGTTGTTAAATTTTGAGGGTGAGCATTTTCACCTCAGAATTCAGCAAATGCTCTAATCAAGACTTGATTTGGCATTTAATTGATTATCTAGACTTAAGAAAGTGATGAAGAAAATGTTAATAAAGCAGAATAAACCTGTGTTGTGCCTCCTTTTTCCCCAGAGAGGAGGTTTATAAACATTTGCCAGAATACCCCTATGTGGACCCCAATGGATTCAGACAAGGGTCCCTCCCAGATGAACTCTGTTGGCACCGTCGTAAGAAACATTCATATCAAAGAAATGATGCCTTTGAGTATTTCACTGTTGACACAGATATATCCTCTCACTGAAGAACATTCCTGTGTTAATTTCACAGACTGGTTTTCTTAAAATAGTGCCTTCAACTCTTTTAATTTTCAAATATAATTTTATCTCTCTGTCATTTTTCTAAAATCAAATGTGTATCTAACATTTCTAACCTACACATATGAGCCCATTGTCAGACTTTCAGGGGAAAAAAAGTGATCAGCACTGCTTTGTTTCCTTAGGTAGGTCATAACCTCTCTGAGTCTCAGTTTCCTCATGTGTCAGTGATGGGCTTAGACTAGATGGTCTAAGAGATCCCTTCAAGGTCTCCATCTGTATCCTATGTTTATTGTCCTATAATCCATAAGCCTGAATTTCAGAACTGAAAGGAATCTTAGAAGGGATCATCTATAAAATGAGTCCCACTGCAGCAGTTGTGATAAATGACCCTGCGCACTCTGCCTGAAGCCTCCAAGAAGAGGAAAAACCATGACCCTCAACCTCTGAAATTGTCCATCCCATGCTCAGACTGCTCTTCTTTGCGTCTGTCTCCTGACATCCAGCCTCTTTGCAACATCTACCTTCTCATGGTTCCTGACTCTGCCCTCTGGGGTCAAGGGGAACAATTCTAATCCCTATTTCATGGAACAGAAAGAGGTCTTATGCTCCTCTCCTCAGATCTCCTCCCCAGTTCTCTCAACCAGTCCTCAGGTAACACAGACTCGAGGACCTTCATCCCTACAAGTGGCCCTCCTCTGAATGGATGCTTTTCAGATTGCCCCATTCTCACTAAGAGGGACCAACAAGAAAGCAGGAGCCCAGTTGGGGCCTGCCCAGGACAGAGTCCTGCAGTAATGTTCCCTTCCTCCTTCTGGATATGTTCCCACATGGTAAGGCAGGCTTTCTGGGTGCTAATGCCTTGGCTCGTCCTAGTTCCGTGTCATTACCCTCAATATGGGGCATTATTCTTGGTGATGGATTGAGACTCATTTTCTTAGTTCAATTATTCTTTGTCTCTGATCTTAAGATCATTCATTTTACATCATTGCCAAGAATCATAGAACTTAACAAGACTTGCTGATCTTTGACCTCAGTCACTGGCCAGAGTAATTTCTCCAAAATGTCTGAGAATCTCCCTATGAAATCTAGCATTTTTCAGGTTTGATTTCAGGGTCTGATATGAATATACACCCCAAGTAAAAAGGTCTTCCCTCTTTCTCCTAACCCCAGAATAAGTTTCTTCAATCAAATGAGGCATTCTGTTAGGAAGCTAGATCCAGTAGGAATTGTCCATTTTCCTGTCTTCATGACTTTCCAAATCCTTATTTTGTCCTGATTTTGTGTTAAGGGTAGCAAGTGGAAGACAAAAGAGGGGACGTGGCCATGTTATCCTTGGGCTGCGTTTATTCACAAGAGGAAAAAAAATCTAAATATAAACCCCAGGAGAGTTCAGGATTCAAATGTAGAAAATGTCCTTGATTCAGTAACATCCTCCAAACAACTTAAGGCTGTAACTGATTCAGACTTCATTGGATCTGAACAACAAATCAAGCCTAAGCTTGGTAGCTTAAGCTGTAAAATCTGGGACAAGACTTTCCCTAAGTTTTCTTCTTATTCTGCTAATGTGGGACTCCAGACACTGAATCAGAAATCTTTGGGTGCAATAAAGGGACAGCTGCAAGGGGTCCTCAATTCCCCATTATCTCCCCTGTAATACCAATGCAATATTTACAGTGCCCACAATCATGATAAAGACTGTGACTATAAATATCTCATGATGTTGGGTTGAAAAATATACCAGATTCTCCAGATAGAAGATAGAACTGAAGCATTTATTTAGACACCAGAAAACAGAATCCCAAAACCAGTAAGTTGATTCCATCATAGTACCAAAGATATTCAGAAGTCCTAATAACACTGAGAGCCACAGCATCCTTCAACCTTCCCACAAACCAATACAAAATCAATAATTACTCACAAACCTCTCTCTCTCCTTACTGAGCATCCTCTCCCCCCAGAGTCTGGCTAGCTCTCACTACCAGCTTCCTGTGGGCTCTGCTTCCCTCCAGAAAACTCCTCCTACCACAGGCATTGTGGTTACATTCAGCCTATTAGGGGCCAAAGTTTACTATCAAAGCAGGGGCGGTCTTCAAACTCCTCCCTAGTCTATTAAGGGGGAAGATCTTCAAATTTCCATTCCCATTACATCCCCTGATCCTACAGCTTTTCCCTTGAGGTCAGTGAGAGCAGGTTGAGAAAGAACAGGCAAAAGCAGGAAAAACAAGAATCAACCCTGAGAGAAGCACTAAGGAAGCCTCCCAAGCACACTGGGAGACACCAGACTGACTGGTCAGAGCCTGGCCAGATGCACATCGACTTCAGCCTAAGTGCATCAATGGGCAGTCTGAGTCCTGCCCATGAGGCCCAGAGCCTCCAAAGGCCATCAAATAACAGGAAGAACAACAGATGCCGCCTCTGATATCCAGCCCTGAACAAAAAGCAGAGATGACACAGTTGTTTCTTGGGTCTTAGGAGTCTAGAGGAGGAAAAGATACTGCCATGGAGCGTGGCTCTCTCTAGTTTTCTGACTACACAGTCATACCTCAGCCATCTTGGGCCTCCAGTCCTGTGAGCCCCTTGTCTCCTTGGTGAATTCTTCCAAGGACCTCCATTTTGGGGGCTGGCACCAGGCCAGGCATCTCTGGATCTCAGGACTTAGCCCCCAGGGCTCTGGGGGGGGCACCTTCTCTTCTCCTCCTCATTTTTTAGCTTCCCTTTTATGTTTTGCTTTACCAAATTGGAACAGAAGCACCTTGAGGGCAGGGGTTTTCTTCTTACTTATTTTTGTATGTTCAACACAACACAGCAACAGCACATAATGTATGCTTGCTGACTTGACTTGACTTGAAGCCCAGGATACTGAAAGCTCAGTCAGAATGTCCCTAATGGTCCATCTTGCCCTAGCTCTACCTGAACAAGAATCTCCTCTGTGGAACACACAATGTGTCCTCGAAGACCTCAGATAAAGGGGAGCCTGTTGCCTCCCAAGACTAGCTTTCCACTTTAGCTCTCATTGTTAGGAAGTGATTCCTTCTGACAAATCTGAACTGGCCTCCTAGTTCTGTTTCTAGTTCCTCCTAGTTCCATTTCTCCTAGTTCTGTCCCCTAAGATCACACACAACTAATCCATACCCTCTCCCAACTGAGAGCTCTTAAAACTGAGTCTTTAAAGACAGCTACTATGCTCCCTAAGTCTTCTCTTCTCCAAGACAGAGTCTTCTACTTTCTCTAGCTAAGCCTTAAGTGGCAAGGTCTTGAGGCCTTTCACCCCTGAGGTCTCCCTCCTTTGTATGTCCTTTAATTTATCAACCTCCTACCTAAATAGTAGCTCCCAGAGCTAAGGATAGTATGCTGGGTGGGTGCATCAAGTGAGATTAATTAGGACATCATCACCTTCTTGTTCTATATGCCTCTCTTAATGTAATATAGGATTTTAACTTTGCCCAGTCACCATATTTCAATTCCATTCCATTCAATAAATTTTTCTTAAGTGTCTAATATGTGCCAGGCAATGTGTTAAGTACTGGGAATACAAAAAGGTGCAAAAGACAGTCCCTGCTCTCAAGAAACTCACAATCTAACAGAGGAGACAACATGCAACGAAATCCAGAGCAAGCTGCATGCCTGAGAAACAGGAAATAATGAGCAGAAGAAAGGCACAATCACTGAGAGCGATGGGGAGAGACTTCGTGGAGAAGGCGGGATTTCGGTGGGGATCTAAAGGAAGCTGAGGAGGTCAGCTGTTGGAGTGGGGGAGGGAGAGCATTACAAGCATGAGGGGCAGCCAGAGAGAGGGAAGGTCTTATTTGTGGAACAGTCAGGCAGCCAATGTCATTGGATCAATCAAAGAGTCCACGGGGAGGTAAGGTTTAAAATGACTGGAATGAGGGAGCCAGGTTATGAAGGACTTTGAGTGCTAAACAGAGCATTTGGTATTTGTAACACATCATATTATTCAATCATATTGATTTTGCAGACCACCTTCTGTCTAGCCATGCCTTTGCCATCTTCTAATTATGAAGATGACTTTCTGAACTGAAGGGTAAGATTTTATATTTATCTCTTTTGGAACATGTTTTATTAGATTTAGTCCAGCAAGATCTTTTGGAATACTGATTCTATCAGGAGCTGCTTCATTCGGTTTTGTGTCATCTACCAATGATAAACATACTGCCTATGCCTTTATCCAAGGCATTAAAACAACACTATGTAATCCCAAACCAAGTGCAGATCCCCAGAGCACATCTCTGGAGACTTCCATCCAAGTTAGCATCAGACTATCAGCTACTCAACACTTCAGGTCCAGACGCTCAGTTAGTTACGGATCCATGTAATTATTTAACCATCTAGCTTATGTCTCTCTGACTCTTCTATAAGAATAGCATGAGAGAACTTATCAAGTGCTAAAAGGTAGGTAAACTCTGTCTATAGAGTAACAAACTAGCAATTTGCTAACTTTCCTCCTGATCTTTCTCCGTTACAGGTCTAAGATGGAGAGGTCACTTTGTCCCAAGATCCTTATTCATTCCTGATCTTCTCTCAACTACTCTCTTTCAAGTATTGTCCCTATTCCTCTGTTTCTAGGCTTCTCAGATAAGTGTGTTCAGGTTTCTCCCACTCTCTCTTTTTTTTTTTCATTTTTGTGTCTTCACATTCAAATTAGTATACAGGGGAAAATTCAAATACATTAAGAATATATTTTATTCAGAATATTCTGTGCAATTAGTAAAATTAGGACAGTTAGGGATCTTTAAATAGCTTTAATTATTTGATAAGGAAGAAATGCTTGGGGATTCTCAAAATATTTCTTTTTAAATTTGATTTATGTGAAAATAAATGGTTTAGGAGCCAAGATGGCAGAGTAGAAACAGCACTTCCAAGGTGCTCTGCCCCACACCACTTCCAAACTATGTAAAAGGGGACTCAGAACAACTTCTGGAACCCCAGCACCCACAGAACAACACAGAGAAGCTAACCTCCCACTGAGGACAGCCCAGCAGCCCTGCAGGGAGGGCCAGTGCAGCACTCTGGGAGCTGACAGCCCAGCATGGGGAGAGCCGAGCCCAGGTCCGAGTGAGCCGTGGTTTTAGCCCCAAGGTGGCTGAGCCAGCAGCTGGCTGGAGGGACCCCAGAACACCAGCTACTATAGCAATTCCAGAATTATCAACACAGACATGCCTAAGACAAAGTAAAAGGTTAGTGCCCTATGGACTTTGGGACCAGTATTTGGGGAATGTGTCAGCTTCCTCCCCTGGGGGCTAGAAGCCGCTGAGGAGACACTCACCATTTTACAGCTTCAGTGGCAGCTTCAGCCCCTGGCCTGCAAACTGTAGGGAGATCCAGCGATCAGTCTTGGAGGTTAATCGCTTTTGCTTTAACCTGCTTGGACCTGGATTGTGATCTGGGGGGAGGTGTGGGGTGGGTATCCAACTTGCCAGAACTGGAAGTTGTGAAGACCCCAAAGTTCGGGACAGAAGCTCCCCTGTCTGGTGGCAGAGTCCTACTGTGGCAACAAGCCCAAAAGTCAAGTAATGAAGGGGCAACATGCCTAGGCAAAGGAAACAAAATAAACAGAAAAATGCAACATTAGGCTCCTATTTTGAGGGCAAAGAGGATCAAAGCATGGAACAGGAGGAGGACTGTGAGGTCAGAAATCCTGCTCCAAAAGCCCCAAAGGAAAATATGAGTGGGTTACAGGCCACAGAGGACCTTAAGAAGCAGATAAGAGAAGTGGAGGAAAAATTGGGAAGAGAAATGAGGATGCAGGAAAAGTGTGAAATGAGAGTCAACAGCCTGACTGAGGAAAATAACACCTTAAAAAATAGACTAACTCAAATGGCAAAGGAGGCCCAAAAGGGCAATGAGGAGAAGAATGCCTTAAAAAGCCAAATTTGCCAGACAGAAAAAGAATCTCAAAAGCTCACTGAGGAGATTCATTCCTTCAGAGTTAGACTGGAGCAAATGGAAGCTAATGACTTTATGAGAAATCAAGATACTGTTAAACAGATCCAAACAAATGAAAGAATAGAAGGCAATGTGAAATATCTCATGGGAAAAACCACTGACCTGGAAAATAGATCCAGGAGACATCATTTAAAAATTATTGGACTACCTGAAAGCCATGATCAAAGAAAGAACCTAGAAATCATCCTTCAAGGAATTCTCAAGGAAAATTACCCTGATGTTTTAGACCCAGAGGGGAAATCAAGGTTGAAAGAATCCACCAATCACCTCCTGAAAAAGATCCCAAAAAGAAAACTCCTAGGAATATTATAGCCAGGTTCCAGAATCCCCAGATCAAGGCGAAAATACTACAAGCAGCCAGGAAGAAACAATTTCAGTATTGTGGAAACACAATCAGAATAGCACAGGACCTGGCAGCTTCTACATTGAGGGATTGAAGGGCATGGAATACGATATTCCAGAGGGCAAAAGAGCTGGGAATGAACCCAAGGGTCACCTACCCAGCAAAACTTGAGTATTTTCTTTCAGGGGAAAATATGGTCATTCAGTGGAATAGAGGACTTTCAAGCATTCTTGAGGAAAAAAACAGAATTGAATAGAAAATTTGACATCCAGACACAAGAAGCAAGAGATGCCTGAGAAGGTAATCAGGGAAAAGAAATTAAAAGGAACTTACCAAAGTTGAACTGTTCACATTCCTATATGGAAAAACAATAACAGTGACTGAAGAAATCTTTCTCAGTAGGAAAATAATGGAAGAAGGTTGTATGGTCATATGATTACATATGTGAATGTGTGTGTATATGGTTACAGTTATATATGGATAAAGGGCACAGGTTGAATTTGTTGGGAAGGGAGGATACTCAAGGGGTGAAATTATGAGGTGAGAGAGGAAAGTGGCAAGAGGAGATGGGGAGAGACAGGGTAGGGTAAACTATCTCATGTAGAAGAAGCAAGGGGAAGTGGTGCAAGGGAGGGGAAGAATAGGAAAGCAAAAAGGCAAAACCACATTCTCACTGAATTTGGTTCAGGGAGAGAATGACATTCATACTAAATGGGATATCTCAACCTGCAGCAGAATAGGGGAAGGGGGATGAGAGGAGGGATGATGGATGGGAAGGCATTCTTGGGGGGAGGGGAGGTTGGAAGTACCCACTATAGAAGAGGGACAGGATCATGTAGGGAATGGACCAGGTGGGGGGTGGGATGGGTGGGAAGCAATTATAAGCAGCCTTGTACAATATGTCTACTATGGTAATGTTTTGCATAGCTAGACATGTACAACATATACTGAATTACTTATCTTCCAAAATTAAATGCTTCAAATATATATATATATATATATATATATATATACACACACACACTATTGTTAATACTATTTTGCATGTTATTGGGAGATAAGATGTTCAGGCATTGGGGCACAGAGACTCACCTCGCCCTAATAGTAAAGTCAAAGGGGGTATGGGAGAAGATATGGGAGAGAGCAGATTGGATGAGGGACTTGTGGGACTGCTTGCTATTCTGGGGTGGTGGGTAGGGGAAAAATGGGGAAAAATGTAACTCAAAATCTGTTGGAAATGAATGATGTAAACCAGAAATTAATAAAGCATTTGTTAAAACAAAAGAAATTGTTTAATTATGTGAAAGTCCTCTTATGTGTGACAAATAAGGATGGCTAAAGGTCCAGGGAAATTACTGACTATAAATCTGTTCATTAAAATTGTTTTAAAGGAAAAAAATAGAATAGTAGGACCTTAGAACTAGAAACCATCTTAGACATCCTGGAATGCAACTCCCTTCATTATAGAGAGGAAACTAAGGCCCAGACAGAAGTGAATTGACCAAAGTCCCCCAGATACTGATGACATTTGAAAGGCTTTTCTCCTGCTTCTTGTCTGAACTTATTGCTCTAAGCCCCCTGTAGCTTTGGGAGCCACTTTGAGGGCAGGTCACATCGATTCATAGTGGACTCAGGGCAGTGTATAGCTTTCTCTAACCACATTCAGAAGCTGGGGAGTACACACAGAGAAGGTGGATGCTGAGGGCTTCTCCAGGCTAGGATGTAGCAAATCTGAATCACGATAGGACAAAAGAGCAAGGAATTTAAGGGTGAATCATTGAACTGTTCAACTATAGGCTGGAAAAATGAAGCAAGACAGTAGGTAATGGACTTGAAAAATACGGGGGGGGGGGGAGTGGAGGGTTGTGTTGGGGGCAAAGAAAATGCTTCAGAGGAATGAAAAGGAGCCAATGGTTAGATGGGGAATTTCAGAATCCAGAACAATGGGGAGGACAGGACACATTTATGGGCTGTGGTGAGAACCTATTAGTTGGCTAGGATGGGTTGAAGACATAGGCCATGGAAGCTAAAGAAGTTGATGAACTGGGAGACCAGAAGGGGGACATCAAGGTACATATTAAAGTCCCCCATGTGAGGTCAGAAATTGAGGTGGAGAAAGACTAAATCAGGAACCGAATTCCTCGAGGAAGGTCAGAAAATAACCTGGGGAACAGTAGATGACAGGAACAAGGTATGAACTGATTGCTACAGCTGCACGGAGAGGAGAGCTCACAGTGAAGGGGACAGAGGAAAGATCTAGGGAGAGCCAGGAGGATGGCTCCCACCCCCTCCAGTACTAAAGAGGACACGTTTCAGAAGAAATCAGGCTTCCATGAGTGCAAGTGAGCGCCAATAGGAAGAGAAGGTCAGATCTGAGGGGAGGCAAGTGCATTGATGACAAAATAGGGGTTCCAGAGGTTGCAGAGGAAGCAGAAGGCCCAGGAGGGGAGGAACTAGAGACAGGTAAGGCATCAAGGAGCAGTGCAGTCACCTGGAGGAGCAGTTTTGTCTCTACAGGTGACAATTCTAATCACAGTGATTAGAGGTGAGAGTTTGACATGGAATTGGGAAAGAAGTACTTGGCTGGGACTCACTGATTTTCCCAATGAGAATATCTCACTGAAACACATGAGACAAAGGTGTGCTTCGAACACTCAGGGGGAGGTTGGGGGGGGGGGGGGCTTGGTGTAATGTTCATGGGATTTAAGACCTTCCTTACCCACCCTCCAGGTTCTGGCCTGATCCCTCCCCACACACCACAGAGGCGGGCTCTGAACCTTTAGGGAAAGGAAGTCAGGTCTGTGCATCAGCACACATCTGGCTATCAGGAGTTAGGTTTAGGCATCCAGCACTTGACTTCATCCCAAGATGGCAAAGGATGACTTACCCCCTGACCATGGAGATGACCTTGGTAGCAGGGGATTTGATATTTGGGTGTCCACTGGCTACAGAGTGCAAAGGCACCATGGTTTTGCCAGCTGGCTCAGTGATGGGGAAGAGAATGGCATGTGGCTATGGAGTCTGGGGTCAAAGTGCTGTCAAAGCCAGTCTCAGAAAGGGGACAAGGATGGAGTCTCAGCCTCTCAGGCCCAGCCACAGGGAAGGGAGAGCAGGAACTGGGCAGAGCTAGAGCTGTCAGGGGCGGAGCCCACCCTGCCCCCCAGGAGACTCAGGGATGGGAAGGGTTGAGGAACTGTCCTTTCCTCAGACACTTGACTAACACAGAGGAGGTAGGTGCTTCCTGTTCTTGTGGCCATAGAATTCAGACTGCTGAGGTCTGCAAGCCTAGGCCCAGAGAACCATTAGAACTTCAGTCTTTCTATGAAGGCGGCTTTTCTCCCACTGACCTCAGTCCTGAGGTCATAGGGTTGGAGGGTGTGGAGGGGAGGTCTGAGATCCTCCTCTGCTCTGCCTCCCAGTGTCCTAATGTAAGTCTAACCCCTGGTGCTGCCATTACCATAACCCTGCTTCTGCCCTCAGTATTCTCCCCTGTACTAATTCTGAGAATGAGAGGAGGATGGGAAAGAGTAACTCACCAAAGTCAGCATGGTGTCTGGAGCCTCCACAACTCTCAGGAGCTTAAATCCCAGTCTGAATGACTCATGGGGAAGGGTAGGTGGCCAGGCCAGAGCAGCGTGAAAGCAGAGGCAGCTTCTCAGTGTGTGATATGCCTGAGTCTGAGAAGTCACATATGTTTAACCACAGAGCCTGCCTGCATGGCCCAGGAACAGCTTTTTAAAGCAGTCCCATGAAGTATCCATTTACTAAAAGGAAGCATCTCCTATTCTATTCTGTGCATCAATCTGAATTTTTATTTGTCATTTGTTTACAGTGTATGCTTGTCTGTGTCTGGGGGGGTCTTAATGGTGCAGAGCACCCTCCATAGCTTTCTTGTCTCCCCACAGCCCTTAGAAAACAAAAATGCATTTCACACAGTAACAACATTGCTCTTACTTGTGGATGTCTTAGCACTGGGAGGCTGCATCATGCCCCAGAACTTTCCTGGGTCTCCATCATCACTCCAGAGAAAGGCCTGGCAATCCCTACAAGAAAAGTCAATGGAGGAGGGTGGTTGCTGCGCAGACCTTGGCAGCAGTGGGAGGGAAGTCCCTGAAGTTGCTCCTTAAGTAAATTAGTAGGGGAGGCCCTTCAGAGGAACTGAGTCAAATCCAGAGTTTTAGAAGGGCATTCCACCTGAATGAGACCACCAAGCCACTCAAGTGTGTCATGACCAGCAGTTTCTTCTATTTCATAATCTGTGTTCACCCAGGGGTGGGAGGAAAATCAGAGGGCTGGGGAGTTAGAAACATTTTCCGTATGTGCTGAGGCTCTTGACCATCTCTGATCAATTCCAGGTCATCCTGGTTGACTAAGAATTACCTAGAACCTCAGGACAAAGAATCAAGATCTTGCCCTCGTCCCAGTGGCCAGACAGAAAATGCTGCCCACCAGCTTCTTCTGAGGCCTTCAGACAATGCACGAGACATCATTCCCCTAGCTTGTCCCTCGAGTCTCATCTCTAGGAAAACCTTCTCCTTAGAGAAGAAAGCCTAGACCTGGCGCTGGTCCGACTTCTCATTGGAGAGCCATGGAAAAAAACAAAGATCCTTCTGGGCAGGGTAGGCAGTAGGCCATGTGGGCCTTCGGGCCTGGGGAGAAAGACTAGCCCAGACCCCAGTTCCCCAGAAGATGTTAGGAAGTGCATCCCGGAGTCAAAGCAAGCAGCTTTCCTCCTCGTCCTCCAAGTCAGACAATTTGCTTTAATGAATTGGCAGATCTGAATGCATTGATGGAGCTAAAAATAACCCTGGGTTTGGAATTAGCATATTTTCAATTAAGGAGCTTCTTGTCAATTACAAAATAAGAAACAAGCACATTCACTACTAATTGTTCTGTGGTGATGAAGGGCATTGAGCAGACACAGCAAGGGCCCCAGGATACCAGCTCAGGAGCATCTCAGATGCCCAAGTACACAGGGCCAGTGGGACGGGGCTGCTCTGTTACTACAGGACAAGTAAACAGAGGGAGAGAGCAAAGAGCAGAGCGCAGAAGAGAAAGGGAAGGAAAGCAGGTCGGGAACAGCAAAGTCTGCAAAATGCTTTACGGACATAATCTCATTTAATTTAGCAGTCGCCCTTGGGATGGATGTTCTTACTGTCCTCACTTTACAGACAAGGAAACTGAGGCTCATATGAGTCATTGTCAGAGAGGTCCTCAAGTCCCTTTTCTGTGGCTCCAACAAAGGATCACAGCTCTCATAGCCCAGTGGATTGAGCATTTAATTTAAAGTCATAATAAAACTGGGTTTAAACCTGGCTTTAGACGTTTTCTAGCTACATGACCCCAGCAAAACCTTTAACTTCTAGGTACCTCAGTTTCCTCATTGGTGTTACTATTACTATTATTAATCTGCTGCCTTTTTGCAAATTCCAAATGTGAATTCCAGGTCACCGGGACCCTCAGGTGCTGGGCTACCTGTGTCCCATCACTCCTGCCAGGAGGTTGAGCCAGCCCCTGATGTGATGTCCAATTCAAAGCCAACCAACCAAGGAGGACAGAGATGGCAACACGAATGAATGCCTTTTTCTGCCTGACCCCTCATCCCTTCTTGCATAAGGAAATGGTCAGTAAGTCACTCAATAAATACTAAGTTTCTGCTATGCCATAGACTGTGCTAAGTATTGGGTGGAGGGTACCAAAAAAAGGCAAAAGACAGACCTTGCCCTTGAGGAGCTCACAATCTTTTTTTTTACATTTTTAGTTGAAAATTAAACTAAGGAGACAGAGCCAGGAGGAGTCACTGTCCTGGGAAAATGAACTGTCCACAGGAACAAGGCAAATGCCCCAATGTCTGCCTAACAGAGCTCTTTTCTCCAACATTACCCAGTCTTATGTTCTCATTGGGGCCAGGTAGCCCTACTCTGCTCCCAAGTAGAATTGAATGGGACCCAGCTCCAAATGCTGGGTCCACCAGCAGTCATTCCCAAGATATTCATTTATGTCCCATCCTCAGAGCCTTACCACCCAAAGCTTCCTTCTATAGCAATGTCCAGTTCTCTGAAGTGCAACTGCTAAGAGGCATTAGCCTTCCCAGACTCATCCCCTCCTCCCTGTGTCCACACTGCCATGGAAAATCTCCTCACCATGTGCATTTTGAGCTCTGACCCCTATCTCTAAACCATGGTGTAGGGGCTGCCTTCTTCTATGGCACTACACCTCCACAGAGTTCAATGACTTGTCATAGTTTTCTGCCTCCACAGAAATTTCTAATACGGGAAAAGGAGAAGAAAAAGTCCAGTGTTTGGCAGATGCTCCTGTTTCTTCACAGAGTTCAATTGAAACCTCCACTCTTCAGAAACAGTTTCTCTGTAGAAGTTAAAAATATTTCTAATGTACCATTAAATATGCCCAAAGGGCAATAAAATTGTGCATACCCTTTGATTCAGCAATACCACT
>WOXC01006500.1:0-19768 GCA_011680675.1 Gymnobelideus leadbeateri
TAACCTTCCCGGAGTTCTGCCACAAAATTTCCAATTTTATATTTGTATGGCTCAGATGGTGGTCAATGGAAACACGTCTGGAACACTTGGGCCTGGGGTTAAATTTGCAGGGTCTGTGCTTTCCTCTCCTACACTTAGCTGAGCTTAGCAAAAACTTCAACTTATGACCAGGCAAGTAAGGCAAGGGTCCCAGCCCAGCTCACTAAGTCTTTGATACTTTATTACAATTCTGTTCAGATTTCTGGAATGTTACCTGAGAAGTTTTCACTTTTATTCCATTTAATCCCTTCTCTCTTCTTTCACCCTTTGAAAACTTCTCACCATTCTTCAACTCCTTTGTCCCACTCCAGACTCACATGATAAGCTTTTCTGTTTTTCTGGCTCACAGGTTCCCAGTATTGGTTTCTGAGAATCAAGAATATGCCTGTACTGCCTCATAGTGTTATCATTTTAGGAAGTGAATCCTGTATTATCTTAGTTATTAGCTGTACCACACAAGGTAAGCAGACTGGGAAGAGTATTAAAGTTTGTTTCCACCAACTGCCACTAAACCAATACCACCAGGATGTATTAAAGGGACCGGACCAAGTTTGGACAGGTACATGAGCAATCTTCCTTACATTCTGGTTATTCCTTTTACCACTTTACCATTGTCATCAATTTTCACACAACAGGTTGATAAATTCAATTTCCCACACCCCTACTTCCTGGGTGAGCAAATAATCTAGGACCAATCTGTGTTGGAGAACTGTCTCTCTGGGTTGGGTAGGCTGGTCTCCTAGCAAATCCAAGGCTTTTGCCGTTTGATTGGTAATAACTTCCACTACTGCCTGAAGTCTAATTCACCACTTGAGGATATATAAGAGTCCTAGCTTCCATTCTGAGCCCAAGTTGCTGGTCCATAAGTTTGGATAATTCTTTCAGGGGGCCAAATGTCAAACAAGCCATTGGCATCACCTGTGTTAGTCAAGGTAGTGTCAAGACTTGTACTCCTTTTTGTCTTCCTCAAATCATCATATAACCTTATACCAAACTGACTTCCTCTTGTTCTGATAGAAAGAAAAACTTTGGTCTGACTAATCCTATATAGCCAATTCCAGTCCAACCTCCCTGTTCCCTGATGCTTCAGAAAATATTCCCCCTTTTCCTCACTCACTAATTTCCACTGATGCTTCTTTGCTAGGCTCCAAAAACCAGCCCCATTGTGGATTAAAGAGAGGTTACTTAAAAGCGACTCAGGTCTCAAGGGTACCAAGCCCCAGGGCCATTGCTCGAGCTGGGGTCTCCCACAAACCCAACAATTTGTCACAATAAAGGTCTGGGCTATAATTTCCATCAATTATTCAAACTTATTTCTTCCTGCCATTGGGGGTATTGATACAAAAGGAATAATAACATATTACACAAAGTAAAACTAAGGAAATGCCCATGGGTATTACACTATTATTACAGATAAAATGATTATGTAGGGGTTCAAAGTAAACACAAACAAAAAGACCAAGTGCAAAAACTATTGAAAACAGCAAGGGAACAAGCACACCTTTAGCAATCAAAATTCTCACACAAAGGGACAAAGGCCAGAATCCATTTGGAGAAGCTGTAGAGTGCTGGCACTGGAAGTGTAGCTTCAACTCTTCCAGGGTTGATTGGTTCAACTGTCCATTCAGTAGGGGCTCCACAGGTCTTTTCACTTGTGTGTGGTGGGTCTACTCCTGCTGCTCCTGGGTCTGGACAGCAGCGTCAAGGGTCAGCAAGACCTGAAAGAGGCCAGTTCTCAAGTTGTACTGGCTGCTTCCCCAGATCCTTTTCCTTTTGCCTTCCTTGAAATCAAGTTAAGTTACCACTCTTGATCCTTGATCATTTTTACAAAATTAAAATTATAATCTTAATCAATTATCATAAACATACCTATTCCTTTTATATCCTGCATCATTTCATTATTAATTCATCCGCCAGGAGCAAGATTCTCATTGAGGAATTGACATTGCACTAGCCATTAGAACAATATTTACTCAATAACTCATAAACTATTGTACTATTAACATTAACTAATTAAAACAAAGATGAAGCTAAATAACAAATTAATATTCCATACCCCTACTAAATTCTAAACCTAATAAATTTCATCTTATAGTAACTTTTGATGTTCCAGAATCAAGTATTTAATAGATTTGTTGTTATATTTTCAAAACTTTTGATTATTTAAGCTTGTCACCAAGAATAGGGACAAAACTATAACAGAACCATATTTCCGTGACTTGAGAATGTCAGTTCCAGGCAAGATGTATACCAAGCTGCAATCTGCCTTTTGTGGGCAAATCGAGTCAGGAGTATCCTACCTCAGCTCATGCAAAACAGTAGTTCCCCTGACCTTCCTTTGCACTTCATGTCTGTATCTTACAGGCTCTGGCACCATGGATTGGTGGCTCAGGTAGCTTTTTAAAATATTTGTACCTGGAGTTAGACTCAAAGAAACAGCCAATTAATAGTTTAAGTGACAATCTCCAATAATCAACTTAGAATATGCTTATAATCTTACACTGGTTGAGGAACATCTTTAATTCTTATTCATAAGGAAATCAAATCTTCCATCAGGTTTACAACTGATTGTTCTAACAGATTTGTATCTACTTCCTAAATTTCTCTGTCTTCTTATGACTATACTTCACCTAAGCTCACAATAAAATTCCTTTTCTCTCAACTAAAAGTGTCTATGATTTAATCCTAACAATTCAGTCAATTATATTAATACCCAATTGCTCTTTAATCACTTGGAAATGCCCAATGACTCCATTCCACACAAATACACCTTACTACTATCACTTTGAAATCCCACCCTTAATTTATGGGATAATATTCTATCATTACCTTTCCTTAACTTTATTTGACTTATTGACTGACATCTATCTTCTTAAAATGCTTCCTCACACTTAAGATGTCCTGAATAACTTTCTATGGACAGGAAGGGTCTGGAGGACCCTCCTCTTTTCTTTCCAAATCTTTTAAATCTGTCTTCCTCTATTCTGTTAACATCAATATTATATTTTATACTGGACTCTGCAAAGTTGATGGAGGGTATCTTTTTATGCCTCACTTTTTGGAACAAGGCTTATTCTTGATACTTTTGCAGAGGTTCATGGTCTAATCTCACAAACTGATGAATTACATATCTAATTATTCTCACGACATTCAGAAAGAATATCCTTAAGGCAACAATATTTCAAGCATTTCCCTTAATTTAACTTTTCACCAGAAGACTTTTGCCCTGACAAGGGGTAGAATCTCCTTTCTTAGACTTCAACTGGCTCTGGTAGGGACAGGTACCCTCAGATTCTTTCTCACTGTGAGCCTCCTTCAACTCTAAGGCTTCAGTTAGTTCCTGGAGCAGCTCATAGTGATGGTGATCCCAGACTTGGAGGGGGAAATATTCTCCATCCATTAGATTCTTTTTGTCATCAGCAGAGACCTGATTGGACAAAGCATTCATATACAGTATGGTCCCAAAACCTTTTAACTTAACATCAATTTAATATTTTTAAAGTATACTATATCTCAAAAGATTTTTGCCAGGACTCACATATCTAAGGGAATCCCCCCTTTTAACATCTTCCCTTTCACAGATTTTAAACTTGTCCTGGTATAGAAACCAGTTGTTGGAAATCATCTTTAATTTTTTTATACACAGACTTGCTACTTCTCAGCACGTCAATCTCGTTGTTTAGGAGGTTCATAACTGAAACAGGCTCCTTTCCCAGGGCTGATGACCTTGGCCACTCAACCCCCTTTTTCATACACACAAACAATTTCAGATTTTTACAAAACTTACAAGAGGATTCACAGGATCGTTCTTCACATAATTACCAATAATTACTTTTCACCACTATATTTTTATAAATTTCCCAAAAAGCTTAATTAAAAATTTCATATTTCATAAATGATAATGAAAGAATCTCAATTGAAACCCTCTTTTTAAAACAAAAACAAACTTAAAAATCTATAATTTCTCAAATGATAATACACATGATCAAAATGCCCTACTCATTATTTTTCCTGTTCCTTTTATAATATATTCTTAATTTAGCAGCATCTATAAGAGAAACTGTCTCTCCCATAGAACGTAAGAGAAACTGCTTCTCCCATAACACAAATAATGCAATTATTTACCAAATTTTATAAGAAATCCCCAAAATATTATAAACACATATCCAATACCTAAATTTTAAACTTTAAAACCAAGATCAAATAATTACCAATTTGGTACTCTTAATTTAATTATTTCCAAATTTCTTTACACAAAAAAATCATTCGTCCCATAACCATTAGCATAAACTTCACACTCAAGAGGAAGCTTTTCATTAGATTATCAAACATATTAGCTTTTAGATTATCAAACAAATTAGCTTTTGCCTTCCCAGTTCTCATCCAAACACACACTTTATTTAATACATGCCACTTGAGTGAGCTTTGCTCAAGCCAAAACCAAAACACCTTTATAGTTATATTAATTCTAAAGAAATCCCTAGGATGTGGATTCCACCACAATCCTTACTAAACATTCTGAAGGGGGCGTTTCATACAATGAATCAATTCCTTAAGGCCTAATGACATCACAGATCCTTTTTCATTTCTTAATCCCAATACCCCTGACCTTTAAAAAGGAAGCATTACATTTTCAAGAAACTCTTAAACTTTCAGAATTATTCTTTAAAAGCAAAAACTCATAAATAAGGCCTTCCTTCTAAACGGAATTTCCCTGGAAAACAAAGGCGTGTATGTGCTGCCAATGTAAATCATACTCCACAGAACCAGGTGTTCCTGGATACAGAGCTAGGACATCTGGCCTCAAAGTCCAATACTCAATATTTGGGATCTTATGTGTTTGTTGTTTTCTAATTTGCAGATCTGGGGTCATCATTCTGGCTAGACGTGTACTTCCTCCCAATGGTCTATTATTCAAATTACATAAAGCCATGACCAAATCATCCTTCCAGTGTTGATACAAATTATTGGAACTTAACTTCCTTAACTGTTCTTTCAAGAATCCATTCATTCTTTCAATTAACCCAGATGCTTGTGGACAATATGGAATATGATGTCAACATTCTATATGGCTTAGTGTACAATACCTCTTCATATCATTCCCTTTGAAGTGTGATTGGGGTTCTATAATACATTATAGACTTATGAGATCTAGAGTTTTAAAGGTGTTTTTCCGGGTTGCATTCTTAGAAGGACAAGCCACTATTACACCTGAATAGGTGTCAACACAAGTACATATAAACCTGCATCCTTTATCTTGTGGTAGTGGACCAATATAATCTATTTGCCAGACTTGGGCTGGGACCTTCCTCTTGCTATTTCTCCAGTTACTACCTGAGGAACAGTTTGTTCCTTTTCCAATGGACATATATGACATTCTTCTGCTATCTGTTTTAACAGTGAATGAGAGATACTAATACCTCAATCTTCTGCCCACTGATGTGTGGCACGGACCCCCAAAATGGCCAGCCATTTGGTGGACCCATTTTGGAATACCGGATCATCAGTTGTTGTCAAAGTAGGGACAATGTGTTCAGTAGCAATCTTCTCCAGTAGATCAGCACGAGCATTGTACTCACATTCAGGCATGGTGAGGGCCATGTGAGCATCTACATGAAAAACTGACAAGTCAATAACCAAAGACATGCTCCAGATATCTTCCCATAATTCTTTGCCCCATACTTGTTTGCCCTGAATTTCCCAATTTTTATTTTTCCACATGGGCATCCATGTAGCTAACCCACTGGCTACTGCCCATGAATCAGTGAACATGTGGCATTATTCTCCTTGTTCTATTTTGATGGCTTGATGTACTGCCATAAGTTCAGCATATTGACTGCTTCCACCTATCCCAGTACTTTCCAAAGTTTCCAGTATATGGGTTATAGGCTACAGCTTTCCAATGTCATTTTTGGCCCAAATATTTCGCTGTCCCATCAGTAAACCATACATGTCTGTTTTGTTCTTTGGCTAATCCATCATATCCTTCATTCCATTTTACAGAGGACTGGACCAACCGTTGCTTTGGATCAGGGGCTGTGTCATTCACCTCAGTTTCTATGTTTCCTACAAATTCACATAGAGCAGAGACTCCGCTTTTGCCTGTTTTCATTCTATTTTGAATGTACCACTTCCATTTGATTATACTAGCCTCTTAGGCATGTCCAATTCTGTGAGAAGCTGGGGTGCTAATTATCCAGGTCATAATTGGGATTCCAAGTCTTAACATCACTTCATGGCCCAGAGTCAGTTGTTCAGTCTCCACCAAAGATCAATATGCAGCTAACAACTGCTTTTCAAAAGGTGTAGACTGAACTCCAGATGAAGGGAGTTTCCTACACCAAAATCCCAAGGGTACAATTTGGCTTTGTTGTTTTTGCCATAATCATATACCATAATTTTGCCATAATAATATGCCAAAATAATGCCATTTTGCCATAATCAGTTTGCATAATCATCCTGTACAGTCATTTGTAATTCCACCAGACCATTTTGCATGGGCCACAAATCGAGGGTCAGTTGTATCATAGCCTTGGCTTCTTCAAAAGCTTTACTCTGCTCAAGTCCCCAATAGAATTCATATTTCTGCCAACTGACTTTATATAAAAGTTTCAAAATCTGTCCCAAATGTGGACTGTGGTGCCTCCAGTATCCAAACACTCTTACGAACTTTGGGGCCTCCTTCTTTTAATAGTAGGGGTGGGAAAATCCTGAATTTTTTGTTGGCTTTGCAGAAGAATCTCTCATAGCCCCTTTTTCTGTCGTATACTCCAATTTTTTTTATTTTAAACTGGTCCTTGAACTTTTTCAGGGTTAATTTCCTATCCTTTACTTTTCATATGCTCAACTAGAAGGGTCAAACCTCTCTCCACTTCTTTGCATTTTTTCCCTGTTTCATGATATCATCAATGTAGTGGATACACTATACACCAGGTATCTTTAATTCATCCAACTGTATAATACATCCAACTGTATAGCTACAATCCTGTGACAAATAGTGGGGCTATGCAGGTATCCTTGTGGCAAGCAGGTGGAAGTATACTGTCTATCCTGCCAATTTTAAGTGAACTGGTCCCATTGTTTAGGGTCTATTAGGATGGTGAAGAATGCATTTGCCAAGTCAATAACTGCATAGCAAGTCCCATCACATGTCTGGATCCTTTCTATTAAGGTGATGGTATCTGGAACAGCAGCATACAAAGGAGTCAACTTATTCAACTGTCTATAATCCACAGTCATTCTCCATGTTCCATCTGATTTTCTTACTAACCAGACAACATTATTCCATCATGTGGTTGTAGGGACTAACACTCCTGCTTCAACATAGTCCTTTATAGTAGTAGTAATTTCATCTTGCCCACCTGGCACACAATACTGCTTTAAACTAATTACTTCAGTAGGTTCAGGTAAAGCGATTGGCTCCATTTTTATAATTTCAATCATGCCTCTCAATATATCTATTCCAATGACATATTTAGGAATGGGTACAACAACCACAGTATATTCTTTCTTAGGTAATTGTCCAATTTTCATTGTTATTTTAACTTGCCTGGCTGATATTTCAGCCCATCTGAGCCCTATGATGCTAACAGGAGTTCCATGTTTAAACTTATCAGGGTTTCCATAGATAAGTGTGGTCTCAGCCCCCTTATCCAGAAATGCCCTAGTTTCAGTAGTTGATCCATTCTTCCAATATACTGTTAAACCAATGTGGGGTCTACAATCTCCTCAGTATATTTCTTTAATCTGGGTTGGGGCTCAGCCTATTTCCTATTCTCCCTTAAAGTGTGGCAAACTTAGATACAATGATTCAGAAGTATCTGTAGGGGTGGTTCCTGCTTCCTTGTTCATTCTAATGTTAAGTACCTTTTCTTGGTACATCTTATGCAGCTCTTCAATTGGAATACCATCTATTCTTCTAAAATCCACCCCTGCTCTCAATAGAGCAGTAAACAGTTCCCTTCTTGTCAATCTATTTTGTCTTTGAATCCTCTGGCTATTTACTCTTCTCTCTTGAGGAAATTAATCTTTTCCCCATTCCCCTACGTCACTTAATTGTGAAATCTTATCCAGCCCCTCCAAAAGAGGGTGCCCTATTTCCCCAATAGTCAGAATTAGGTGCTTATAAACAGAAGGAACCATCTTTACTATGATATTTCTATGAGGAACAACTGGGGGGGGGGGTGTGAGTGGGTGTCATGATATGCATTTGCATTTCCAACCATGATAGCAGTTTTCATTTCCTCTTCCTTTAGCTTTCTCATACATTCTGTAAGTGAGTATCAGGGTCTGTCTCCACCAGACCACATAGAGTCAATAAGATATTACTTTTTTGCATCCCTCTGCAGCTAAAAAGCTAACAGATTAGTTCTGGTGAGGCCCCCTCACATATGGTGATCCCTAAAAGCTTGCTGTACAAAAGGATTCTGACTGATGCTTGTGAATTTTAAACAATCCAGACTGTCCAGTGTTATTCCTCCAGCACTTCATCAGTGATTCTTATTATCCAAGACACTAATGACTCTGCCATTCTTTGGCTGAATCTACTCAATATATCAGGAACCTCCTGTTGAGTGAAATCCTCAATTATCTCCCTGGTCTCTGTTTGGCCCTCATGGTTTTCCTGTCTTCTTCATATGGGAAGAACTTATGCATTAGAACACTCCTCATCTAACCTTGTTCAATTTTCATCATGTTGTAATGACAGATCGTAAGTTGAGAACATTAAACATTTCAATTGAAGTCTTAATTGTGGAGGGTAATTAACCCAGGGACTGCCAGGGGTCATGTACCCAAATCAGGCAGCCCTAAGAAGCATTTTCTTAGGGTTTATACAGACAAAAATAAAAACACAGCTATTACCAGGGGGAAACCACAACTTAGTTGCTCCACAAGAAGGGAAAATACAGAAGCCCAAAGGTAGTAATCAGTTCACTGCCTAACAATTGTTGCCTAGCAGTCAGTTTGTTGCCCAACTGGAAAGTTCCCAAGTCTATTTCAAGAACTGAACAGAATGGGCTGGGGGAAGGTTATGGGCTCCAGGTAGCAGGTTTGGGCAGGTTTACTTGGCAGCTCTCCTGTGATGGGGAGAGATAGGGGATGTTCCCAAAATGGAGGGTTACTACAATCCCCACTTCTTTTTGTCGAGAGTCAAATCCTTGACTCACAATTGGTGCCTGGTAGCAGGGTGATGGAGACACTGTCAATACCTAGGTTCCTTTACAGGGGGGAAGCTTGACTGAGAATTCAGGATTGAGAGGTGGGAAAACAAACAAAGGCCTATAGTGGGGGCCAGGCCAAGAAACAGTAAAACTGATGTCTGGGAGACTTCTTCAGGAAGGGCTAGACCAACATAATAGGGGGCTGGGCATTCATGCAAAGCCAACAGTTAGGGCCAAGGTCAGGCCAGGAAATGTTCTGACCTTGAAATATTGAGGTTCCCCCCAACCCCAGACCTTCCCTTAGGCCATTGATGCAGAGTGGAAAGTGACAATAGAAATATACCAGTAGAGAAACCAGGGCAGAAGGCAGACTCATCCATGAGCCCTCTTCTGCCTTGAATGTATAGAGTAATTGGTCCCTCTTTCTAATAATCCAGGTGTTTTTACCCATAGGAGCATGGGGGTTTGACATGGAGAAAGGACATAAGAACATAATGAGGCAACATGGGAAAATCTTCACTTGAGAAAATCTGGTGCTGGGTCCACCTTCCATTCATCAGGAGCAACTAATTTCATGTGAGAGTAGTGAAGCCAGGCAGGGATAGAGTTCATTTTGACAAGATCTGATGTAGGCAGAGGCAAGGCATCACTGGAGCCAATTTCAGGACCCTCCCTTGTGTTTCTTGCAATCCCTGTAGGAACTTAATTAAGGAAGAATTAGTAGCCTCAGCTCATTACTCTTCTCTAATCACTGGGAGGATAGGTAGAGGCCATCCATACATAATTTCAAAGGGGGAAAGCCCAATCTGGTTTGGGGGACACATGATTCTGAGTAGGGCCAGGGAAATCAGCATGACCCAGTTTTCCTTTGTTTCTAGGACTAAATTGGCAAGGAACTTATTCAGGATCTGGTTGATTGGCTCCACTTGGCCTGAGCTCTGTGGTCAGTAGACACAAAAGCTGGCCCATTATCAGAGCCCAACCCAATTGGAAGGCCAAACTAGGGAAGGAATCCATTCAGAATTTTCTTAACTACCACTAGCATCTTGTGACAGTACTTAACAGAATATTGGGTAATGAAGTACCTGTCTTTCAGGAGTAAGCTCATTTTTCTGGCTCCCAAATGAGTGATTTGATGGACCCACTCCCTCCCCACCAGGTCTAGAAATTCTCCCATCTGGGAAGGTCCACCAGCCTGACTGGTCTTTACTCCTCTTTCTTTCTTTTCTTTCTTTCCTTCCTTCCTTCCTTCCTTCCTTCCTTCCTTCCTTCCTTCCTTCCTTCCTTCCTTCCTTCCTTCCTTCCTTCCTTCCTTCCTTCTTTCTTTTTCTTTTCTCTTCTTTTCTTTTCTTTTCTTTTCTTTTCTTTTCTTTAGTGAAGAAATCACCAGAGTGTGAATAAGTTGAAAAAGGCTGGGTAGAAGGTGGTGCTGGGAAAAGGGCCAGACAGGGGAGGGAGGTTTGAATATTGGGGCAGCTTCATTAGGATTCCATCATTCCCCTCCTCAAAGAGTTGGGACCCAAATTCACTTTGGAGAAGGGACAAAGGTCTCAGCTTCCATAGTTTCTTCAGGCTGAAAAGGGGAGTTGAGCTGTCCCTGTCTCAGGGGGTCCCAGGGAGCAAGTTGAATGAAACCAAGCATAGATCACATTCAGGGTATAACACATATCCACTGCGTGTTTCCAGCTGTAGGTGAATTGGCCTGTAAACTGAGAGACACAAATCTGACAAGAAAGTTCAACATGCAGGGTCCAAGATATAAGGAGAAAGACAGAAATATCTAGTAACAGGCAGTTGACTAGCCCAAGTACCTTTTTAGAAAGGAATCTAATTTTAGGCTGAATAGCTCAGATCTAACACACATTTTAGTAGCTCAGATATATCCCAGCCTTAGTATATGGGATAATGATTAACTTGTGTTTCTACCTTTGTTTCACAAGCTTCTTTTTCCTTTGTCTAATTGTTCCCATATCATTCAGAAAAAATGTTCTATTGCAGGGATTTAACCTTTCACTTGACTATGCAGCTAGGCAGATGACAAGCCCCTGTATTGATTTACCCAGTTGTTTGGGATACAGAATAACTACACATTCAGATTGAGAACAGCAAAATTTCATATACCTGCATTGTACTTTTACAATCTTTTACTGACTACTTGTTCTAATTAGAGAAACCTGTCATAAAAGGAAAAAGCAGGGACACAAAAGATATGACAGGATAAAACATCCTTAGCTCTGTTTGAATTCAGATAAGAGTCACTTTAATTTCACCTCATAGCCAGACTCAGGAAAGGCCAGGTGGAAACCATTCCTCTTTAAAGGAAGATAATGGGGAAACTGAGCCAGGAGGGTCCCATTTTAGAGGCTAAAATTTCCCTCTCAGCTTTTCCCCAAAGCAAACCTTCACCTGTAGCAGGATCACATTTCCTCTGAGTAGCTTGTGGCATTTCTTTCAGATCCTGATTGAGTGCAGACAACTATATCTAAATTCAAACTCAAAATAAAACTCTTTGTGGTCCCAATGGCTGTTACCTCAAATGGCAAGTCTCACCCATCATAGTTTAGGGCTTGATACAATTGCTTATGGAGTTGCAATAAGCAATAAAAGTTTACCATGACTTAGATACATAAGATTTCACTTCTCAGTAAGTCAAATTCATTGCTTAGGAATTCCATAACCCAAACAAGCTTTTACTTTTCTCCTGAGGCTGATGACCTTGTCCACCAGATGGTTTCTAGGGGATCTGGAAAGTTTGCAAATAAGGAGAAATCAATAGGGACCCCAAAGAAGAGGCTGATCTGCTTGTCCACCCTATGATATTCTTCTTCTGGACTGAGAAAAACCACATACTTTATAAGTGACAAGTCCCCTATTTTCAAAACTGATTTCTCTTTTTTCTTTCCAGGATGTTTTTCCAGGGTTCCCATATTTTATTTTTAGGACCCCAGTATATGGTAAAAGGCACACGTGGCCTCCAGTCACCCCCATAGCCTTACATTGGAGGTGACTTTGACCATCTTCCTAAGGGAGGAGAGTAGGGATTGTCTACCATGTCTACCCTTAGAGCTGCTGTGGGATCAGTTTTAGCATTATAACAATAATCCCAAATAACTCATTTAACAATCTTACAATTTTCGTAAGTGAGAGCCAACTTGTTTTAGCTTTAAGACAGGATTACAGGACTTAAAAAAATAATATACATGGTTTTAAACAATTTTTTTCACTGTCTTTTAGTTTCAACTGAATTCAGACCACAAGTTGCTTTGTCTAACACCTTTTCTGGCTCACAATGGTCACTCAAGTTTAACAATATACAGTATAGAAATACAATAATAACACAAACAGTGAGATGACATTCATTGCATTTCCAAATCACATATAAAAATTATTGACAGAAAATTGGGCTTACCAAGTATAGAACCTGGTTGACTTCTGACCTCATTTTCTCCTCTCCCCCCAGTAGTAGACCCTAGTTGTGGGGGTAGTCTATTTGGGAAGGAAGGAGAAAGAGGGCACTGCACCTCCTGTGGAACTGGAGAGTGCCATGCTGGGAGCATCAAGGAGGGAGTTTGGGTGAATAAGGAGGAGGGTCCTGAAGGAAACCATAAGCTTCATGACAGGGGTTGCTCAGCTTTGGGGAACTTGAAGCAGAAACTCCAGATTCCAGTGGTGTGGGAACAAGGACTTGGGGTTTTGAGAGTAGAGGTTTATCTGCTTACTTAGAAGAGTGGGCTTCAGGGTACTCAGGAGCCTAGGGCTGTTGCCAGTGGGGCCCAGAGGTAGGTGCTGTGCCTCCCCCTTTGTTCCTTCACCAAGTGGGGGAGGTTAACTCAAATTCCCTACTATTCTTCTAACTTTTCACCACAGCCTTAGCTTGATCAGAGCTGGGACAACAGGGTGAAGGATCTTAATGGTTCTAACCTTTCACTATATCCTTAGCTTGCTCAGAGTGAGGATAACAGAGAGAAGGTACTGTAAATTTCACTATATCCTCAACTCAGTGAGAGAGAAGATGACAGGGGGAGAGCACTGTAGCCCTAGCCTGGGAAGAAATGGCCTATGACCCAGGAAAGGGCTACTTGGTAGTCTTATTCCAAAGTGCAGCTTTGAACTCCACCTCTCTTTGATCAATGAAGTGACCCCTTTTCTAATAGATCTTAGGGGAGAAGTTTCCACTTTCCCCCTTTTTCCATCTGTCTTTCTACTTTCTGAACTTTGGCCAGAGTCCAAAGAAGTAGAAAGAGAGAGAGAGAGAGATTTTGTTTTTCTGCCAATAACCTTTCTTTAAAAGACCCTCAATCAAAAGCAAAAAAAATAAAAAAAAAAGGGAGGCAGCTAGGTGGCACAGTGGGTAGAGTGCTGGCCCTGGAGTCAGAAGGACCTGAGTTCACATCCAGCCTCAGACACTAAACACACAAACAAAAACCTAGCCCTGTGACCTTGGGCAAGTTACTTAACCCCGATTGCCCTCCAAAAAGCAATGAATGAATGAATGAATGAATGAAATAAAAATAAAAATAAAAGATCCTCAATCTTTCTGGCCCAGGTACAGTGGCTGGCTACATTTTGAATGTTACAGAATGGAAGACTCAGAGATTTTTACATAGACACAGAGCAAAGAGAAAGACAGGCAGACACTTGAAGAGATGCAAAACAAAACCAGATGGCAAGCCAAAACAGGCCAGCACAGGTCCAAACAGAATGACTTAACATCACATGGCAAGCCAAACAGACCAGCACATGTTCAAACAGAATGGCTTAACACCAGATGGCAAACAGACATAAAAAAGCAAAAACAGACCAGCACAGGTCCAAATAGAATGGCTTACCCTAGATGTTCCACCCAACATCTTGGGGGAACTTTGGGAGAGGGCATTAAGCTGTGTCCAGCCACCACTCAGTCCCTACTAGATGGATACCCCCAGAGACAGAAGAGAGAATAAAGAGACAACTTATCTCTAGAAGACAAGACTAATGCTCCACATGGCCAAATGCAGGAAAGAATCAGAGTTGAGGAGTTAGTTGGCTAACTCTCCCCAAGCCTGGTGACCCTGGGACGTCTTCAGGGGCTGGTTCCCCTCAGGGTTAGGGCAGGGCCAGCTCTTTCCCTTCCCTGAGTCTGAGTTTCTGAGATCTCCACAATGACTGGAACACTGCCATCTTGCTGGGGCCTCCAAAATGTCATAGCGATATTGAGGAATCAGCAAGGAAGATCATTAATCAATTTGAGTGGAATTTAATGAAGCTGGTGACTGTCAGGAGTCACGTACCCAAATCAGGTAGCCTCAAGGTGCATATTCTCAGGACTTATATAGACAAAAGTCACAACATAACTATCACCAAGGGGAAACCACAACTTGACAGTTATTAAGAGCAAGCAGGGAAAATACACAAGCCAAAAGGTAGCAGTTTCTTGCCTAATGACCTCTTTGTTACCCAACTGGAAAGTCCCCAAGTAACCAGGAACCGGGAAAGGAGGGGCAGTATGGGTTCCAGGTACCAGGTTTGGGCAGGTCTCCTAGGCAGGCTTTGTTTCAGGCAAGTCTCCTAGGTGACCTTACCTAAGATGGGGAGGGATGGAGGATGTTCACAAAATGATGGTTACAACACAGTCTCTAAGTGAGTACCAGGGTCTAACTCCACCAAGCCCAATAGAGTCAGTGGGATATTGCTTTTTTGCATCCCTCTGCAGCTAAAAAGCTAACAGAGTAGTTCTAGTGAGGCCCCCTCACATATGGTGATCTCTAAAAGCTTGCTGTACAAAAGGATTCTGACTGATGCTTATGAATTTTAAGCAATCCAGACTGTCCAGTGTTATTCCTCCAGCACCTTCATCAGTGGTTCTTACTATCCAAGACACTAAAGACTCTGCCATTCTTTGGGTGACTCTACTCAATATATCGGGAACCTCCTGTTGAATGAAATCCTCACTTATCTCCCTGGACTCTGTTTGGCCCTGGCCGTTCTCCTGTCTTCTTCTTTGTGTGGGGAGAACTTCTCCTTTAGAAGACTCCTCATCTAACCTTCTTTCATTCTCCTCATAAACATTCTCCAGGCATCTGTCAGGGCAACTCTGCCCAGCCTGTACAAAAGCTGCATGCACATTCCTTCTGCTAGATTCTGCTTCCTTTTAGCTACATGAACCGTATCTTGTTCTTTGACCACCTGAGACCCTCTTCTGAATGCTGTCACACAGAAGAATCGGCAGGCAAACCAGCCAGCTCCCTAGCTATCTGGGCTTTTTCTTCCAGCAGCTTATCTCTACTTAAACACATAAGGCTATAACTTGTTAGCATGACCCAGACTCTCCTGCACATCCCTGCCAGTTCTTTGGCTGGTTCTATGGGTATTCCCTGCAAACATCTTTCCAAATCTCCAGGTTCTCCATCTTTCAGCCTTGATTCACAGTTTGCACAGGGCCCTCTTCCCCACCCCCACCCCCACTGCTGCTTCCAAATAGAGGGCTGACATTTTGTGATCATGCCCTCATCACCAAATGTATCAACAATACCGTATTCACAATGCCTCTGGTAACTATAAATATGCTGATATGGTTATTAATCACAAAATATAACAGGCTCTCTACATGGGACACAAAGTTAGAACATTTATTCAAATATCAGAAAACCGAGTCCCAGAACCAGAATGTCAAAGCCATCACAGTAGTTATAGAGTTGGCACACATAGTTAATGCTGTAAACACCCACATTCTCAAGCCTTCAAAACAGGACAGGCTACCTCAGGCAAAGAACCTCCTGTCCTCAATCACTGAAACTACTCAGCGTCCAGGCAGCTTGTTCTCAGCAGCTCTGCCTCCCTGCAGTTCCTGTCCCCAGCAGTCCTCAGCAGCAGTCCTTAGCAGCAATCCTTACCAGAAATTCTACCTGGCTCCAAAAAAAAAAAAGGAGTTCATGCCATCATGGCCTCCACTGCCTCCTTGCTTCCAGTCACCATAATGCCTCCAGCTCAGCTCAGGCTTCCCCCTGCCCCATCTCTTCCTGCTACATTAGCAAGTTCACGGGTAATGGAAGATCTTTAAATCCCATAACCATTACAGCCACTCTAGAAGAAACCCACTCAAAAGGAGCTCCAGGCTCTGAAACAGAAGGAACTATGCAATCTAGTTCCACACTGCCATCTCCTGTCAGTATGAAAGACTCCTGTTGCTGCACAGAGGTAGTGGATTAAAATGTTCTGAGGAGATGCTAGTGACTGACATTGACACCATCATCAGTCACTTAGGTGCTTGCAAAGGAAGATCTGAGTGTCCTCCAGAAGCAGGTGCCCACTGTGGTAAGGGAGATTCTCAGAGACACTCTTGGGCAAGAGGCAGGAGCTCCTACCAGCTGGAGCAGAGCACAGTTGAAGAAGACTCATTTTCAAGTGGGAATTGTGGGCCTTCACTTTCACCTTCTCAGCCTCAGTGGATCTCTCAGCTGTCAATTCTGAATTCAATAAATCCAGGGAACCATTTTCCTATGAATAGAAACTGTCCAAGTGCCTACTCTAGGAATTCTAGCAGCCTATATGAAGACAGCTTGTCCTCACTTGGCCAAGGGGAAACTGACACTACTGAGCCATACCCAAAATCTAGGTATGGAGCTGCTGAGAATTCACATCTGGACCCAGATTCTCTTACAGAAGCCTCACCTGCTCCCTTCAGGGACAGCATGCCATCCCATCCACCATCCTGCTCATCTCAGACACACAGTGCGACAGTCAGATGAGGAGCAAACCTAAATTTGTTGCATGAATACTCATCCAAAGCCACACTCTCAAGCAGAGCAGTGAGCCAGCCCTAATTGAATCCACATTCCTGGGATCCACCTTACCCAGCAGTAGCCAAAGTTTCTCCATTAGGAAGTACTGATATGGGTAAGTGTAAAGACAGCCCCAGGGGCAACACCTTCTTTTGGCCCAGAAAAACCTAGTTCTTAGACTAGTGGTGTTGGGATTCCTGCTCCAGCCTCTGATGAAGAGATAAAAATCAGGGAAAATTCAATGGGTAAGAGATGCTTTGGAAGGAGTTGGTCCATAACTTAAGTATGTTTCTTTCCTTTTCTCTTAAAAAAATACATAAGCTAGGTGGCACAGTGGGCAGAGGGAAAAGCATGGAGTCAGGAAGACCTGAGTTCAAATGCAGTCACAAACACTTATTAACTTCCTGAGGGAGTCATTCATCTGTAAAATGATCTGGAGAAGAAATATCAAAATACTCTGGTATCTTTGCCAAGAAAACCCCAAATGGGGTCACTAAGGGTCAGATGTGATTGAAATGACTGAACAACAACCAAAATCAGTTTTATTTATTGATGCTTTGTTTCCCTTCTTTTAAAAATAACTTGGGGGAGTAGAAAATTGACTTTGCTGAGGCTCCAGCTTCCATTTTCACCAATCAATGTAAAAGGGGACTCTGAACAAACTTTGGAGCTACAGAACCCACAAAATGATACAGAGAATCCACAAAATGAAGCTAACCTCCCACTGAGGACAGCCTAGCAGCCTGGCAGGTACTGGCCAGGGCAGTACTCTGGAAGCCAACCCCAGCCCCAAGTGAGGCAGAGGTTTTAGACCCAGGGTGGCCTGACCAGCAGTCAGCTGGAGAGACTCCAGAATACCAGCAGCTTTGGCCATTTCCAGAATTATCAACACATAGATGCCAGGGACAAACTGAGAGGTCACTACACTGTCGACTTTGGGACCAGTAGTGGGGAGAGGGTTGGCTTTTGCCCCAGGGCAAGAAGTTGCTGAGTCACTTAGGCGCAGCCTGCACTATTTTGCTGCTTCAGCTCCTGGCCTGCAGATTGTAGGGGGAACCAAGCAACCAGTCTAGGGGGTAATTGCTCTTGCTTTAACCTTCTTGGATCTGGATTGTGGTCTGGGGTGGAGGTCCTGGGGTGTGTGACCAGTTTGCTAGAGCATGTGGAGGCTTTGGAGAGAGCACCCAACTAAGCTGAGAAAACCCCAGCATTTGGGACAAAGCTACGCTGTCCGGTGGCAGACACCTACTGTGTCAACAAGCCCCAAAGTCAAGTAATTGAGTGGCAACATACCAAGGCAAAGGAAACAAAATAAATAGAAAAAGTCAACATTACACTCCTATTTTGGGGACAAAGAGGATCAAAGCATGGAATAGGAGGAGGACTGTGAGGTCAGAACTCCTGCACCAAAAGCTTCAAAGGAAAATATGAGCAGGTTACAGGCCATGGAGGACCTTAAGAAGCAGATAAGAAGAGTGGCAGAAAAATTGGGAAAAGAAATGAAAATGATGCAAAAAAATTATGAAAGGAGAGTCAACAGCGTGACTGAGGAAAATAATGCCCCCCCAAATAGACTAACTCAAATGGCAAAAGAGGCTCAAAAACGCAATGAGGAGAAGAATGCCTTAAGAAGCCAAATTTGCCAGATGGAAAAAAGAATCTCTAAGGCGCACTGAGGAAAATCTTTCCTTCTGATTTAGAATGGACCAAAGAGAAGCTAGTGACTTTATGAGAAATCAAGATGCTGTTAAACAGATCGAAACAAATAAAAGAATAGAAGGCAATGTGAAATATCTCATGGAAAAACCACTGACCTGGAAAATAGATCCAGGAAAGATAATTTTAAAAGTTTTGGACTACCTGAAAGCCATGATCAAAGAAAGAACCTAGAAATCATCCTCCAAGAAATTCTCCAGGAAAATTGCCCTGATGTTGTAGAACCAGAAGGAAAAACAGAGGTTGAAAGAATCCACCAATCACCTCCTGGAAAAGATCCCAAACAGAAAACTCCTAGGAATATTATAGCCAGGTTCTGGAATTCCCAGATCAAGAAGAGAATATTACAAGCAGCCAGGAAGAAACAATTTGAATACTGTGGAAACAAAATCAGGATAACACAGGATCTGGCAGCTTCTACATTGATGGATGGATGGGCCTGGAATATGATATTCCAGAGGTCAAAGGAGCTGGGATTAAAACCAAGAATCACCTACCCATCAAAACTGAGTATCATGTTTCAGGGGAAAATATCATCATTCAGTGGATTAGAGGACTTTCAAGCCTTCTTGAAGAAAAAACCAGACTTGACTAGAAAATATGACATTCAGATACAAGAAGCAAGAAAAGCATGAGAAGGTTAACAGGGAAAGAAAATCATAAAGAACTTATCAAGGTTCAACTATTTACATTCCTACATGGAAAAACAATCATTGTAACTGAGGAAACTTTTCTCAGTATGAAAACAGTTGAAGGGAATAGAAAAAAAAATACATATATATATATATATATATATATATATATAATCTTTATCAGAGTGTATATAGGCATAAGAATACATATATGAATGTATATATATATATATATGTTTACAGGTATACATAGTGGACACAAGACCAATTTAATAGGAAGTAATTATACTTAAAAGGTGAAATCAAGAGGTAAGAGAAGAATATAAAGAGAGAAGATGGACAGAGACAGAATGGGGCAAACCTATCTCATATAAAAGAAGCAAGGAAAAATGGGTACAATGGAGGGAAAGAACAGGAAGGCATAAGGAAATGGGCCAACCTTATAATCATTGAATTTGGC